>VDFB02389933.1:0-26052 GCA_007258455.2 Sequoia sempervirens
TAGTCGCGGGGATGCCCGGTGTGTTAAGTCCTCAGGCGACCACGATAAAGCGATCAAGCACCACGAGATATGAACACATGTGAAACTCATGAGCCTTCTAAAGCGGTGATGCACTTTGTGGAGAATGTCGCGATGAAGGATGCCCGATCATAATGCTCACAGCGAGAATGATGCACCAATAATGTAATACATCCAAGGCTGGAAAACATTTGCATGTTCTTGACCTGAGACACGATTCAAGAGTGTGATTAGAATCGCATACTCATCCTTGTATTCACCGCGACCCACATTGTTTGGCAATCTGTTCTTTGCTTGTTTTAACCATCTTTCTGCCATCTTCTTCTGACACTTGTCGATATCAGCATCAAATGCCTGCGCACACTGCTCCATAGAAACAACTAGGCTGTTCTGGCGTTGAGGAATGCCAAAACTCCTTTCGATGTCCAAAGGTTTGAGACTGCAAATGACCCGTCCGTCAACTGACACTATCTCACGAGTAGTAGAATTGTAATGCTTAATGCAAGCCATCACGAATTCAATACAGTGAACGGAGATAGGTATGGAAGCGGCCTCTAGTAAACCAGACTGCTCAATATTTTGAATGATTGAACTTCTGATCTTGACTGGGTCTAGCACTGCTTCTGGTAATACTTTGTGAAGATCTGTCTCAACCAACCTGCGGAAATCATGAGTAAGGACGGTTTTGGTCCTGTATTCGAGCTGAGTGAACTGCATTCTGAAAAACTTGCCTGTTGACTGTGAACTTGACTATATTAGAACTAAAATTTACGGAAAGCTAAAATAGCTGAGTTAAAATAGCCTTTCGAAGAATTATTTTCATTGAAAAATCCGAGATATGGGTTTTGTCCAGAAAAGGATTCTAAGACAACCCAGAACGTCAGATTTGCGAAAATTCAACTTCTACTTGATTGTACAAAGATTTTCCACTTGAGAAAATTAGCAATTCGAGAACGAATGTTCTGAAGCTAAAAATTCATGAAAAATCAAATGCACAAATTTAACTCGAGAAAACTATATAAGAATGATCCAGATACTGAGACTTGCCAAATTCGCCAATTTCAGGAACATGCAATTTGTATTTTGTGAGAAATCTGAGATCAAAGGATGAAAAAGACGTTTTTATTATGCCTTCTTCTGTGAAAATCGCTCAAGATTTCTTCGAAAAACTGATAATTGTGAACTTGAATCTGCAAAAAGATATGTTAGGAAAAATCGCCTCTGAGAATTGATGTAGATTTTGCCTCTAAACTGGAAGAATTCGCCTTTAATTTATGAAAACCACGAATTTCTCTTGAAATTTGCGCCTTTTGAATGAATGAAATTCGAATTTCCTCTGAAGAAAATACGAATTTGTATTGAATTTGAGGTTTCGCCTTTTGATTGTTAAATACGCCTTTGAATCTCTGAAGAACTGCGAATTGCTTATGAGAATTGAGATACGCCTTTGAAAATCAAGGAATTGCGAATTGCTTTGAATTAATTTGCTTTAAAGATATGCGCCCTTCTCTTCTTGAAGAAATACGAATTTATCTTGAATTTGCTTTGAATTTAATAAACTTCGATTTCTCTTTGAAGATATGAACTTGTAATTGAAAATCACGAATTTCACTCAAGGATGAATTTGCCCTTAATGAAAATCGAATTTCTCTTGAAAGCTTTGTGAACAACAATGAAGATGGCGCCATGTATAAATAAGAAGAAATTCGCACTGAATTGTGACTGCAAGAATTCATAAACCCTAACAAGAATAGAAATCCTCTGATTGGTTGCCTTTCAGTTGCACTGCCATTGACTGGAAGTTCAAATTTGAAAATAATAATAAAATATTTATTATCATGCAAGGGCGCCAAAAATAGAAAATCGCCATCTTATGCTAAAATTGCAAATATTCTGAACTTCAGTTGACAATTTTGTTGAAGCTCTGAGATTCATCATTATGCTTCAACGATTCCGAAAAGTCATCTTTTGAGCATATAGGCGTCCATTTGCTCAAGATACTTCATTTTTTATTAACTCCCTATTTAATAGCTGACAGCACTGTCACGACTGGCCAACTTCGACACTGATTTCCGGATGACCGGGTGATGCTAAGACTAATCTGAAGAATTCATCGGAAAGCCTACTGAACAAGGAAGAAATGTCTGCTGGGAGACACAACTGCAAAACCCATCGTTTAACCCCTTGAAAAATTAGGTGCTCTTGATTAAATTGCTTTTACGGGTTCCAGACTTAGCCATTTCTCAAATTGCCATCTGACGCTTCAAACGGCTGCCGACGGTGAACGGTGAACCCTGCTGACAAGCAACGAAGCCCACTGCGTGCCTGGAGACATTCTGCATCCAATGACTGTACATATGACACCTGAAAGCTGAATTAAGGGCTTCAAAAGTAAAAGCGCCCCTGGCTCTATGTTGCACTGGTGTCATTTTGACGAAAACCGAACTTTCATCCAAGTACCCTACTTTGACGTCTGGTAACTGGAGCTGGGATGACCCGATTCAGGCACTATCTATTTTAACGGACAGCCGGAAGAGCCCACAAGAGAAGTCTCTGGAGGTGACGAAGCAAGAAAACTGCTTCTAAGGCCTCAAACACTCCAGTGCGTATTTTATTTAAAATTACCGCTCCAGACTTGGCCACTTTTCGAACGTCTTCGCTTTGCAGTATTACACTAAAGACCTCACACGTACGAGCAACTGCCAAATCCGAAGTGGCTGGCTAGGCTGCGTTGAATAGATAAAATGATTGCAGCTCAATAGCCGTGAAGACTTGAGCGAGCGGGCTCATCGTGAGCCCACAAAGACTAGAAGCCTGCGGGTACGTGGAAATACACTGAAAATTGTTTGTTGGTCCGCCCGTGAAATTACGTGCTTGGTAGAATCGCCGCCACGGTCACCTAGAACGTCGAATTGACAGGCAGGATGATGCATCGCGGAGCTAGGCTAAAGTATTACTGATGTTAGGAAGACTCTGTCTGCAAATTCCGCCATCTGGAGGGTCCTTTAAACCAGCGCCCCTGGCCTGTACTTGCACTGGGAATAAACGGAGAAGCTCAGAAACGTGAAAACTCCACTTTAAGCTGATCTTTGGATGACTGCCACCAGAATTCTGAGATTCGGATGACTATGCTTGATATATCGTCGGATAAGCAGACTAGTCGAGAACAAATTGACTGTATCCGCCATCGAAAACGCCAAGATTTACCCCCTCTCCAAGATGGGCGCCCTCAAGCTAGAGGCGCGCTTTTCACTGAAAAGAGCAAATTTCTCATATTTGGAAATTTGAGGATTTCAACTTCTGTCATTATTTGCCGGAGCTGTGGGTCTCGAAAAGCTTTGTTGGATAGCTCGACGGATAGCCAGACTGATTCTGAAGAGATTGACTGGATGCTTGAACATTTTAAACAAGATCTTGACCTTCATCAAGCTGGGCGCCCTTGGGCTATACTTGCACTTTTTGACTTTTTCTTTGAAAAAATCTTCATAATTTGACCATTGAAAACTTTGTTTCGATCATTGAAATGACCGTGTGCAATGTGAAACGCCGTCGTGAGATGCTCCTCCGTCGTGAAAACTCTATTCTGAGTCTCTGCTTCAGGCTCTGTTCAATAAAACTGACTTTGACTGACAAACTATTGACAAAAAATCCATGCTTGTATTGCCTTGTGTTTTACAACATTTTAGCAAGGTTTAGACTTTTAATGCAAAATGCCTTGATGAAGCAAAAATTTGGTTTGGGTACAACATTATACCCAAGCCAAAATGTAAAAATAGATGTGGCAGTTTAGTTTATTTTCAATTACATGTTGAAACACCAAGGAAAACTTTCAACTTGTGAAATATATGAGCTTTGTTCATAATGTTAGAGTGTTGTAGTTAAGTTTTTTATTTGATAGGGAACTTCCACTTCTAATTTGAGGAAAAAAATTGTTCTATTTTCTATTGTCCTACAAAGAACAAATTAAAATGTTAACACATTAGATGGTATAAACTATAAACAACTCTCTTCATCTGTTGCTAACAACGACGGATTTGAAGCAAGTTGAAGAGAAAGTTTTGAAAAAAATGTGTCACTCTATTGATTTCCTACCTTCAAGAACAAATAGACCATTTCCAAATCCTATAGGATTTCATGAGCCAGCAATATGAATGGTTCAATCTGCTGAGGAATATTTTATAGGCCTTGAAAGAAAAAAGGAAGCAATAGAGGAAATAATCACAATTGAAAAATAAAAGGAGAGAATTGGCTGAAACAATGGAACATAAGAGGAAGCATACTGCTACATGTTTCTCAAACAATACAATGGCCTTTCCCTCATGGAAAACCCTTTTAGGAGTGATGCTTTGAACAAGACTGAGTACCAGTACTATTTGAATGTGGCACGAGCTAGAAATGAGGCAATCAATTGAGGATGTTAATCCCCAAACGAGCACCGATATGCTCATCCTCACACTATCTAAGGAAATGTGTTGATCTTTCTTTTTCTTCGGCTGAAAAAATGCTTTTGAAGAAACTACTGCTATGGAAATCTATGGTCTCATATCTATGTTGTTCTTCCAATTGTATTGCCTTCTAGTATAACTATTTTCCTGCAATATCCATTGTTTTCTTTTTGCATTATATAATGTAAAAATGTTATGTGACCATTGATACTTTTGGACAAAAATCTGTCAAGGTAGTGAAAACTTGCATTTCTATTTGTAAATTGTAATTATTGTTTTCTTGCGATTCACAATTAGAAACTTAATCTTTATAGGTAACAAATATTGGATTTGATTAATCCTAACTCAGAATGGCAAGCTGGTACAAAAGGTGTCACTTGTTGAGGAAGACTTTGATATCTTTATGATCGTTGATGTACTTGATGAAGAGTATTTGATTCAAGTTAGGAGTGAGCATAATGTTGAAGCTTCATCATCAGGAACTACAGTCCTTTTTGGAGGGTGGGTACGTTTGGGTACGTTTGTACATAAAACATATAAAAATCATAGATATAGACATATTTGCAGCCTAAAAAGTAAAAACAAGAATTAAATTTAGAATACCACATATCATGCATATGCTAAACAGAACTTAGAACTACCATAAATATAACAAATCTGAAATACAATTATACTAAATTAATTTGATATCAATTTTTCAAAACTTGAATGTTACGATAGGTATATAATTATATTGAATTCACTGTTCATTGGTTCAACACTTAAAACAAAATAATACAATTAACAGTAGGCATCATATGGATCATCAGGTTGATTAAGATCAACATCATCATTGACATTAGATAATGTAGGTAAAAAGTTGAAAAAAACTTTGAAATCTGCATTGAGACTTTCGGAATCGGTCAAACACGCCACGTCGACCGGAAAAACATCGAGATTCGTCTATTTTTTAAAATACGTTTCATGAGTAAAAAATGCAATACCCTGGTCGATTCCACAAGGTTTTTACACATATCCGATTCAGATACGTACCAGTACCCGGAATCGGCAGGGCATAGGGGCGATTCCGGTAACTTAGCCAATAACAATACTGGTCGGCAATAGCACCAATACCAATCAATATATTGGGTAGGTAGTGGTGTTGGCAGTCGAGCATGTTAATAATCCTCAACCTTGGGCTCTTCTTTCATATCTAATATGAACTAAACAAAAAGCAGACAGACACCTACCCTCATACATTATAAATATGATTTGAATATGCACTATACTATCTATGACATAGCATATACACTACAAGCATATGCAAGTATTTCCCATAATGTACATCAAAATTCAAGCAAAATAAGGAATTCATGAGACATGGCACCTTTGTTCTATGGTCCACAAGCTTTCTGAAGAATGTATTAAGAGGGAGTGATGAGGTACCTTTGAAATGCACTACCATCTTTCACACATATTTTATCTGAAAATCCATCAATAACAGAACTAACAAGATTCGGGTCTGCTGTCTCCACTTCGGCTAAAGTTTCTTCCAACAAATGCAACCTCTGTTCATTGATGGCAGTTAAGTAACTGAAAGTTAACCACAAAATATTTATACTCTAAAACAAACCAATGTATCCAATATATTGAGTATTAACTACAAGCAAAGAAAACAAAAGAAGACCTAAGGCATATTCTTTAATTGTGATGCTAATAAGGATCAGTGAGGCTTTCAATTTCTCATAATCACATCAACAGTCTTCCCATCTCCACAAGTAGATAAGATATTATTTCAGTCTGGTAACGGTACTACAGAGAAGATTTCCTGCTCTCTTAGAAAATATTAAGCATAAAATCCTACTTATTGTCTTGGGAGATGGTATTTGTTGTCTTTATGTGGTAAACTAGGGTTGTAACATAGAAATAAAGATAAGATTGAAGGTACAGAAGTCAAAAAACATATGGTAGTCCTTTAACTAAAAAGCATAAAACTGTAATTTATTTTCCATGGTTTTGCAGCAATGCAGAGTGTCAACCTGCCTAAAAATTCCTTTTTGCAGAATTGCCATTTCATATTATCTGGTGAAGAAGACAGTCAGTAGCTGTAATGTTTTAAAGTTACTTCCATCTGTTCTCAGAACTTTATTCTCTGATAACTGTAGGTGGGAATAAGATAGGAGTGTTAGGATTAAAGCATTACTTAGGAAGTTAGGAAAGAACCACTTATGGTGTAATGTCCCCATTTTCGAGAGCATCAGAGTTTGGAAGATTAGCCTATCATTTGACCCTCATAGGCTAGTGTTGTGGATTAGAGGGTCCAATTTGGGCGTTAATGAGTTCTTCAGGTGCCAGTTAACAGTGTTTTCCTCTCCAGATCGTTGGTATATTCTGAGGCTAAGTTATTCAGGGGATTCTGGCTTCATTTGTATGTACTTACTATTTATAGTAAGTCAGTGTGTTGATAGAGGCCAACCTTACAATTTTTAGTAAGGCATCTAGTTGGACAGAGGGAACAGTGGGTAAGCCTGTGGCAAAGTTAGAATTGATGAATGACGTTTATTTATGGAGTTTTAATTATTATTAAAGTAAAGTTTTAATAATAATTAAAAGAGCACATCATTAAATATTATTTGACTTTATTATAAAAGGTTATTTAATGAGATGTATTAAAGTCAATTATTAAAGTGCATTTATGATGTGTTGGGCGCCCACTTTAATGAGAAGATATAAAGTGCAAAAAGCAAATATATTTTAATGATATTAAATGATTAAAATGCCTCTTGGAGAAATCGACCTAATTGTGGAGAGTATTTAAGGCATCAAAAAGCAAATGAAAATCATTCTTTGATCATTCGACACTTGTCTATTTTGAAGAAACTTTGGCTTTGGAGAAGAAACCTAGGGTTTTGCTGTAACTTCAATCTTGGAGAACGTAGCCTCTCTTCGATTGTGCTACCTACAGGTGAGAAGATCACCCAGGGGTTGCAGGTTATTGGTGGCTTCACACGGAGGTCACATCTGAGCATCATTGGAGGAATTTTCTTAAGTTTTCACAAGGGTTTCATTGAAAAATCTGAGAGACATTCATGGCTGTGATTATTTACTGCTGTTACAGTCTTGCTGAGCGGTACAAATGCCCTAGATCAGACTGTGCCAACTGATTATCATCAGCCATTCAGTCCTTATTGCTGAGGCGTGTTCTCTTGACGCTGAAATGCCTGACTTCTCAGCTCATTATCTCTTCCCTTGTGGGCGGCTAGGTGATAGTGAGTTGCTGTTATGGTTTATGAGGTGGAGAAGGCATCATATATGCTAGGCGTGGGATTTTACAAGGGTTCCATTGCTGCTGATAAACAATTCCAGACCTGCTGATGATGAGTTTCAGACCTGCACTAACCCACAGGTATGAATTTATGGATTATGTATTGCAAAGAATAACTATGTAGTAAATATGTGGAGTTTGTAAAAGGGAAGGAAACTGATTTAAATATAAATTGTATTTGCAAGACATAGCAATCTAATTGTGTTATTCGAGCATTTCATTCCAACCATCCTTTCATTGCTTTGTATATGATTATATGCACTCCTATCTATGTTCTTGGCTATATATATTTCCCGTTGAAAAATCAAAACAAGCAAATAAACTTGAAGAACAAACAAATTTATTAAGGCAGAAATCTTAGTGCAAGTGTCCACCTGGGGTGGGACATTACATATGGTTGATTCTTTTCTTATGAAGCCAATTTCTGCTGAGTTCCAGGAATTCAGGATTTTGATACGATGGGATGCATAACAGCGAAGCTTTATCATTCACTCACTACTGTCATAAGTCCCCTGCAGAAGCCAATTTCTGAAGATCAACCAAGTGCTTTCAAGATTGTCTTCAACAGAGAGGACACAAGGACTATGGGATTGAACATAGGAAAAAATAAAATCTTATCACACCAATTTCTGAGCTGCTATGACTTCATATTGGTACCTACTGCCAGTAATTTAGTTTAGGTATCAGACATTTATTATCTTGTTCAACTGAATTCATATTTGGGAACAAGCACATCTAGCTAGACGAGATTTTATTTTTAAGTTGTTCAAGCTTCTAGAAGGGGCATCTACAAGCAATACATCCAAGTCACCCAGACCTCCCCTTCCTATGCCACTCTGCCTGAAGCTTGCTTTTCACACTAATCATCTTTTACCTGGTTTCATCCGCAATCGATCTTGGAAGAACTCGCAGGTTCAATCTGAGAACATCCTATTATGTTGAATCTTTTACATAACTCAAATGAGAACCCAAGACCTCCTTTTATAGAGTTTGAGGGAAAAAAAGAGTAATTCAAAATTCAAAATTATTCATTTTCCCTCAAATGTCTTTCTTGACAATTTTAAAAATAAACTTAAGTCCCCCTTCCCTTCCCTAGGCGTCAACTTCAGGGTACATAACATAACTTTATAAAACTATAACACTAAAGTGAAATAATATAACATTAACATTAGAACTTTAGTGTGTAGTTTAAATACTCCTATCCCAATTGCCGAAAGCACCACCCAGGCTTCAGAACCCGAAACTGAACATGCCAAGATGTAATTGAAGCCGAGGGACAATAATAATTGCCAACCCCGAAGATTACTAAAAATAGGCGTGCTCTCCAAGAAGTTTGGAGAACAGCCCAAGAGGCCAAAAACACTTCTGAAAGTGTCACTTCAATCCACATCACTAATTGAGCTCAATTCCGCCATTAGATGCCAAAGAAAACCGAAACTAAGCTCTCCAAGATCTTTGGAGTCCATTACTACTACCAATTAGCCTACGGGAACTGAAAGAATAGGCTAACAGTCACCATGTTGATTAGGCTTGACAAGGAGACATTACATTTCCTCACTATCTCCAACATCATCAGTCACATGGCTTGAGGTTTCCCTTAAGCCAAATGAGGGTGTGTTCCCATCAATTATAGGTCAAGATGGACCACCATATTCCTAGACATGACCAAATCTATCATCTTTTCTCCCTCCAAGAGGTAAAGATAGAGGAGTATTTCATTTTTAGATGCCCCATTTCCAATGAGATCCAGGGAAGATATGTAATGTCTCCTCTCCTAAGTATGAGGATGTCTAAGTCACTTTCCAGCCTTGCACAGGATTTTGGATTTTCTCATATTGTCATATCTTTCTACCATTTTCTACTTCCCCACTAGTATCATAGATCCCAAAACCCCAATCCACGGCCTTCCACTCCCTTGATGTTTGTGTACCCATAGACTTTCACTTATCAATATACTTGGTATCGCCAACCCCCAATCCCTACTCCCTCCAACCATTGCATCCTTCTAGTATTCATTTCCCCAAAACCCTGCACTTAAGCATGCACTTTCATGGAACCTCATATTCAAACAAATGACTTCACCCACTACTACAGCCAACCAAGAACAACATTAATGAGATCAAATTTGAATGTCATGAGATGGTAGCAAACCAAAACTTTCAACCCATGCTAGGCCTGCAACCTCTATATAAGGTAGACTACTTCATGAATTTGGATCATCTTTGAAGATTATATCAACGAACCTTAATTGCAGAATTGAGCACTTGTGCTCTCCTATTAGATCTGAGGAAAAAATCCCTTGGGTTCTAGAGATCAGAGTTTCATAGAGTTCAAAGTATGAAACCCCTTTGGATTCTAGAGGATAGCTTCACACCAAGGTTGTATTTGTGCTTCAAGTTAGAGACTTTTAATAGATAGGAAGATTTCAGCATTTGAGCATTTCAACATTCTGAGTATCTTCTAAATATATTTGTGATCATTGTAATATTTATTATCAACAAACATATGAAGTAGCAAAGCTTTGTAATCATTGAATGAGTGATTTGAATGAAATACTCTGTTCCAGCCAGTTAATATGAGCAATCCATATTGTGGATATTTTAGATTTAGTCATTTTCGTTGAGACTCATTATAATATTTGAAATCTGAGTACTTTTAAATAAATATTTAGGTAAGAGCCATTACAGTTATCAGAGCTTTGATCTTGCCTGCTTGAAAGATAAACGAAATGGTGGATGCATCCCAGTGAAAGAGAAATCAATTATCAAAGAAGAAAGCAAAAATAGTTGCAGACCCCAGATCTAAATAAAGAGGAAGATATGGTAAAAGAGGGAAGAAGAAAATAAAAGTTAAACAGCTGAAGAAAAAGAAAACTTCCTCTGTCATGTCCCCTTCTGGTTGACATCTCGACCTATCATGCGACCCTCGTAGGCTGATAGACTGGATAGAGGGTCATGTTGGAGCTTGGCTTCAGTTGGCAGTTCTTGATCAATTGGCTTTCGTTCGGGCTCGTTCGGACACTTCTTGCATAAGTTGCTATTTTTAGCAGTTAGTGGCAGTCAGCGTGGGACCCCTGCTATTTTTAGCAGTATGGATGGATTATGTTCAGAATCACTTCAGTGTTCGTCAGCTTCAGACGGCTTGAGCATCGGATGAATAATGAGGGAGATATTAATATTTGATTGAATTAATTAAATATTAATTAATTGGAGATTATAATATAAAGTTGTAATATTTAATATTACGACTTAAGTGATTTTGGCTGAGGGGTCGCCCAACATTAAAAGGGGCCATTTGACGATTAAATTTATGATTTAATATTATGCCAGAGACTATTGAAATATTAAAAGAATAAAAGTCGAATTATTTAATAATCCCTATTATTGAGGAATTCGCACTTTTGAGGGTATAAGGCATTTTTCATTGGGATTCGAGCCATTATGTCTATTGTGAATTGAAAATTGATCAAGTCTTCGTCAGAGAACGGAAGCTTTAGGGTTTCAGTCTCGAATCATTGGGGAACGAGCCATCTCCATGAAGCATTCAGAGGGTGTGAAATATCATCTGATTTATTGCCAGAGAGAGATTTCTTCATCCAGAAGAAATTACAGAGCTTACAGATATCATCTATCTTCAGAGTTTTGATTAGCATTTCATCCACCAGGGTTTCAGAGTTAAGGCGCATTATATTCTTGAGTTTGGACAGTGATTTCAAGAGGGTCGTACACTTTGTACTTGCTGCTGTACCTGGCCATACCCTTGCTACAGGCCGTACATCTTCACCTTCAGGCCGTACCTCCATCTGGTGCAAAACGCCTTGCATACTGGTTTCCTATCTGCATTCTGGGAGGCGCCTATCTCATCTGGCATCAGTGGCAGACATAACCGAGGGAGAAAGTGGATGTTTCATCTCAGCCGTACCATCTTCAGCAGATCATTTATTGCTGCAGCAAACCAGGTTTTCATAAATATCGTTGCTTTTTAGATTGCATGTTAGTGGATCATTATTGTAATTGTCTCAGAAGATCAATAAATTGCTTGGCATCCATATTAGCAATAGAATCCATCGTTTTCAGAGATATATTATTTTATTTGAATTTATTCTTTATTTCTTTCAAAATCGCAATATTGCATTTTATGCTCAAAAATACCAAAAAAACCAAAAACTGCAAAAACAAACAAAAACTCAGTCAGATTCAGAAACAGGGGAAACAAGGGGTTCTACATCCTCCATGAGAACAAAATTAGGTTGCATCAAAGACAAGAAGCATTTACAAACCTAATTGGGTGATTGCTGCATGCTAAAGAAAACCTGAAGTCCCAAACGCTCTAAAGCATCTCAAGGAGAAGGGAGTATACCTGCAAATAATACACCTGCAAGAAATGTCATTCCAAAGCCATCAAAGCCTATGTTTCTGCAAAAGGAGGCAGAGGAAGAACAACTGTTGGAAGACTCGCCTGTAGAATAGATTGGCAAAGATTCTGAGGAGTACCTAGGTCAATCTCAAGCCTTCAAAAATGTAATATCTTTTACTAGTTAACTAGACATCATGGCTAAGAGAAAGTCCAAGAGAAGAGCCCTAGATGGCAATAAAAATGGTAAGAAAATGTTGCAATAAAAATAGGTAAGTTGAATGCCGGCAACAAGATCTCTGCTAGGGCTTGGTTCCAAAAATTCCAAACTTATTTATGAGCTTGCCTAATTAGTCTACTAGGGTGGGAAACTGAACAATTTTTTTTTAAAATACAAACCTTTCACACAGAAATCCGAGAAGCAAATATTCAAAAACATGAATTTCATGAGAGCCTAAAGGCTAAAATCATAACATTTGTGATTTCTTCTCTTCAAGTATTGTTTTATGTATTCTTCCACCAATCAACTAAATGACCAATCTTTATTTTGCTTATTTCTAGACAAACCATTGATTCTCTAGTTAATTTGGGTAGATAGGGTATGTGTCTACTTGTCCAGTTAACATTCCCTTTGTCTAGTGCATTGCTCTTGTGAAACTCTAACAAATGAAAGATGCTAAGTCAGAGTACATTGTAGTGTTAGCATTTGAATAGTTTGTGTGGGTATAATTTTCTTTTCTGAAGAATTTATCTAAATCATTGTAAACTTCTAGATTCAATGTTAGTAACATTTGTTTAATCTATAAGCCAGGTTTAATCATTAATTGTTAAAATGGGTGGAGCTTGTTGTGTGCTGTTGTAGGTACATCTTTACAATGAAAGTGTGCTTGTATTTGGCATGGGTGTGCAAAAGAAGTATTTTAGTGATGTGTTTTCTGTGACAATCCCTTTGATGAGGTATTACGTTTCTTTGCCAGTTTGGATGGTTAGGTTTTGTAGCCTTATAGGGTACTATGTTTCATCTGAAATAGATTCATCTTGCTTGCAACAATATTGTTCTTTGGGATGAAGAATTTATATACGGATACACTTTGAGGATTTACATTCATAAGCTGTTAAAAATATTTGGAGAGCTCAAAACATAACATAAAACAAGTAAATGCAGGATCCAGGCCTCTCATGTACCACGCTAATATTAGTCAGTCATAACTATCAGTATACTAGAATGGGAGGAATTGAAACACATGATTTAACATACAATGCAATTATAGATTACTAATTGTATGAATTTCCAATTGTAGGTTTATTAATAATTGTCATGCTGGTAGAGAATGATTAACTTCACTCTAGTACATTGACAAATTGCCTTCCCTATACTTGGGTTTTTGATATCTTTTCTAAAGTTATCTGATCTGAAATGGATCTTTTACTTGCATTGCATTCAGTTTATCAGTCACGAATTTTGTGTAAAAATAGCTGACAACCAACAACATTAAAACACTACATTCAGTATGAAGACAAACAAGGAAAATGTAAACAGACTGTTGCATGTCAATGTACAATGTAGAAGTTAGAAAAAACTCTGAGGATGATCAAGACCCTCAGGGACCAATTTAGCATTCCTCTTGAAAGAATGGGGGATATGTGACAGGTTCAGTGGCCAACAAATTCATCACACTAAATACATCTGAGTTAAACACATTCAACAGCCAACATATCCTTCAACTACCACAAACCACAATAACATCCACCCAAAGCAGAAGCCAAGATATTACATATTCTGTTGTTGAGATGGCATGCTGCTTAGGTATCTATATGCCAAATTTGTAAGCTGTCAATATCTTTAGTTGTAGTCGGCCGAAGTCAGCCAGTTGTTTATGTTAATAAAACTCTAGTTGTAGTGGGAATAAATAATGTAATAAATGTCATGTAACTAAGTCCCAATTAGTGGTAAAGGATTGTTATGAAACATCACGACAGTTGGTTGCTCAACCACTGCCGAGCATTATATGTACTAAGTCTTTGTAGTCAGGAAGACACGATTGGATAGTGTGACATCTTTATGATTGCACATGATCATATTTACTGGAAATGAATAGAAGCATTCCATGTTTCAAGCATCTTATGTTTTTGGATATGTTGTTTTGTTCTATGTTCTGTGCATATAGTTTACTTCCGTAGTACGTTGGAATACACCCAGTAAAGTAAACATTTGGCACCGTTGCCTAAGCGGACTAGGGAATCACTTGTAGCACAATGGCAGCGTAATGGGTCGACTAGTGGAAGAGCCTATAGAAACTAATGAAGAAAGAGAAGACCAGTTGACACAAGATTTGATAAATCTGTGGAATATATCACTAAGAGATCACGTACAGAGGGAATCCCTCAAGCGAGAGATCACTGAGGCAGTTATCTGGGACAGACTGGAAGTGAACGACGAGGTTGACCACCTCCTCAATTGTCTACCAAGATTACTGGCCCACCATTTCATCATCCTACAAGACCTTCGAGCGAAGGAGGATCAGGAATACCGACGGCAGCAAATATTACAGCGGCACAAAGAGAGAACCAAACAGGAAGAGGAGGAACGAGACACTAGCCGAAGACGTACTCTTGGTAACCAACAATGATCGCGTGAACAACTTTTAATGCCCGTACAGCCGAACAAAGACAATAACCGATTACTAAGCGGCCACGAGACTCAAGAGGAGAAGGTTCAGCGATCACTGTAATGAGCCAACCAATTTTTTTCAATTTTTCAATGAACAATCCAATACAACAAGCACCCATTAAGGATAGCCCAAATCCAAACAACTGTTGGAAAGTAACTCTACGCCAAGAATGGACACTCAATCCAAAGATGAGAGTAGTGTTGACATATGGCGCCAAGGATCGTCAATACTCGAAATGAAAGAACAATGCTGAAAGTAACCCAACCCAAGAATGTGCACCAAGACCCGATGTGGGTGAGGTGCTAGCATATGGCGCCGGGGGTCTTATGAATTTGGTGACGGCGTAGCCGATCAGTAGTATGATGATTACAATGCAAGTTCAAGAAGTAAATGGGCGGCTTGCTGACCCCTTCCACTTTTCAGCGGGCAGTACAGAAAGAAAAGTGCAGTAAAGAAAGACTAAACAAGGCCAATCTCTTCCACAAACGTGGGAATTACAATAAACTGAGCAAGGACCAGTCTCTTCCACAAACATGGGAAATAGGAAATTGCAAGAAATAAGATGGCTGAACAGTACTACTGTAACAGCCTTACCATGAGATATTTTTCACTAGGCTAAGGGGTCCAAAGGTAAAAATATAACATTTATAGCATGAAATACTTATTCCTCCAAAAATTTCACTTCAAGGCTAAAAAATCAACATTACCCACTGTATGCCTGAAGAGGAAAGCCCCTTGTGCTGATGCCAACAAGACCACTAAAAATAGCTAAAAATAGTAAATTTAGAAAGTTGCTCGGATCAAAGTGCATGCGATACCATTGCAAAGCTCTCTGAAAATCCAGAAAGAATCCGCAATCTAAAATCCAAAACTCCAAGTGCAAACCTCAGAAAATGCAGAAACAACATCCTAGAAAGTAGGAAACCCTAATTTCAGCTTCCGACTAGCCTGCAGGCCTCCGAGATAGGCTAACGGTCATCAGTACTGATCACTACTAAGAAGGGGACATTACAATCACTCAGGCTACAAGAGCAAGAAAATCAACGATGAAGACTAAGGCAAGTTCATAAAGAATTTAATGAGGATCTAATTGAAATAAACCAAAGTATTAAAAGAACACATGAGAATCTTAAGGAAACAGACCAATCCATCAATAGAGCACATCAAAGTTTGGTTGAAGGGAGGGACGAAGGACCCTTCAGCACTCCGTATGTGGGAAGGTACAATATCAATGAAAATGAAAATGAATTAAGTGAATAACTTGATAATAACATGAGACGCATTCAGGAGTTGTCCATATCGGACAATGACGAATGGCTGACGACTGGAAGATTTAAGCCCATGACCCTCGGGCAGAGGGAGTACTGGAGGGAACCCAGTATACTCAAGGTGTCGAGGACGCTAACGGAAGACGTGGGAGCGACTTGTACATGGCCAAGAGTGCAAGTGACGCACTGGAACATAGCGGGAAAACCAGTCTAGTCAGGTCCAATACACAAGGAGGACAACGGGGAAGGATGGTGACTCTAGCCGAGCGGCAAAGGATGATGACTCCAGCCGAGTGGCAGAAGTTGTCAAAATTTACGGGGAATGGGTCTGAAGATCCAATACGGCATTGCAAAACATGTGAAACAATTTGGATAGCCAACGGACAGGACAATCCGGATCACTGGCTGAAGGCATTTCCAACAACACTCTGAGATAGTGCCATTGACTGGTACTCAAAATTTGACCAAGTACACAGAGCATCATGGAGATTATTGAAGCAAGCATTTCAAGAGGAGTTCAAACTCCTGAGGGATGATAGTGAGATTATAGCGGAGATCTACAATACTAAGGAAGGGAAGCACGAGAGTATACGGACCTATAACCAAAAACTGAAAGATTTGTTGGGGAAACTGGAGAGACAGCCAGCGGATGGTCTAAAGAAGAGGTGGTTCATTGAAGGACTACTTCCCTCGCTCTGGAAGAAAATGAAGGTGGTAACCCCATCCTCGTACACTGAAGCATATAACCATGCAATGGACATCGAGAGTAAAAACAAGACATCTTCCTGAGGGAAAAAGAAAGATGACAACAAAGGTACGGGGGAGCGAAGATGAATCAAAAACCGTACAATCCCTTAGTCGAGACATGTTGAGAATGATGAAAGAACTGAAAGCCGACGAAGAAGGGTCGAAGGAGGCAAACGAACTGTGGTGTACCGAACGCAAAACAGAAGGTCACACAAAGGCGAACTGTCCAAAGAAAATGTTTTGTGACATCTGCCAAGTTATGGGACACCCCGTCAAGGAGTGCCCATACAACTTAAAAACACAGAGTTTGCAAGTGTTCTTCGCACAAGGGGAACAATCAACCCCTCCGACAACACCGCCGAAACCCCAAAACAATGCATTCCTTGGTGGCTATCGCAACAATTAGAGAAGTAACAATAGTACGCCAAGAAGCAAAATCCAGTACGACAACAAAGGTAGACCAATGATCCAGTGCCGAAAATGTAACGAATGGGGTCACTTTGCCAGGGATTGCCGAAGCGGTCAAGGTGTTGGGGGAAAGCTGTGCAAATGGTGTAGTCCGGGCAATCACGAAGACACCCACTGCTCGAAGCAGAAAGGCATCAACATGTTGGAGGTAGCCGACGAAGAGGTCCTAGCAATTACAAGGGCGTAGACGAAGAAGGCCAATTATCCGAACCCTGGCATGGAGAAAGAGAGACTTCGAGAAGCCAAGGCAAAAGTGGAAGAGGCAATGGAAAATGAACGAAGAACTTCCAAGGCAACTAGTACAACGTTGCAGTCGGAGTCCGAGAAGAACATAGTACGGAAGGTGCTAAACACAACCGTACCAATTAAGGTAACAGACCTTCTGCAAACGATGCCTCAACTGAGAATAGCAATCACAAATGTCATCAAAGACAATCTTCAGAAGGGTCCAACCGAGAGTATGACAAAACCGGCAAGAGAGGCCACGAATCCAACGCTACTCGCAGTAAATGTCAGGAGGAAGCCGGTCGTCGTATAGATGGAAATCCTGGGGAGGAAACTCTCCAACACCATCGTCGACGGAGGCTCTGGGGTGAACGTACTGCCAAAGGAGACATGGAAGTGCCTAGGGAAGCCAACTCTCTGGCCCCTGACATTCCACCTGGTACGAGCAAACCAACATGGCATCAAACCTCTCGGTACTCTAATGGTGCAGAAAGTTTTGATCGGCATGCAACAGTTCTTATAAAACTTTGTCGTCATCCCGTTGGAGAAGAAGGCGTACGACGCACTGTTGGGACGAGGATGGTTGATTGCCGCCAAGGCGAACCACAATTGGAAGAACACACTCTCGATCAAGAGCCACAAGAAGTACACTATTGATTTGAAGAACTGGGCGGTAACTGAAGAACTGGCTTCTTCGGGGATAGAGTCGGACGGAGGATCGAATGTCAATGAAGAAAGGAAGATGATGGAACCGAACGATGAAGGTGCACTGGAAATTGGAGGTTGCTCGGAGGACGAGACCAGTTCATTGAACGGGCTATTTCATTTGCAAATAGAGGATTACGAAGTCTTTCACCCAGATTGCAACATGTTACAAATCAGAGAAGGCGGCTGAGTAAGAGGAATGAAGAGAAAATATAAGAGGAGAGAGAAGATGCTAAAAGCTAAAAAAATATTAAGAATAGAGAAGAGAGAATATAAGAAAAAGCAAAAACGAAGAAAGAAGAGAGAGAAGATGAGAGAGAAAGTGACAAAAATCAAGAAAAATTGAAGAAAGAGGAGAGAGAAGAAAAATAGAAGAAATGTTGAAGAGAAATTAAAAAAATTTAAAATTGAGAGAGAAAGAATGCAAAAGGAGAAAAATAGAATATTAATAAAGGCGAAAATATTAAAAAGTGAAGGAGAAAATTCAAGGGCGTGAAGACAATTAAAATCAAAATAAAAAGTCGTCAAATTCACATATTGGCCAAAAAGAGGTTGTACGATGAGAAACCTGTTGCCCAGCCTACCGTACAGCGTATGGCCAAGATAAGGGAGTTCAGCGAAAAAAAATAAGAGCTCAGCCATATGCTGCATGATAAAAGGAGGTAGTACGAGAGCCAAAAAGTAGTAGCACGCCAAATAGAAAAGAAGAAGGTGAAACCGGTAACCATGACTCAACAATCAGAGGCAAATCATATGAAATGGCAAAAGCGTACGGCATTGGCAGGACAAGGGAGGTCATACGAAAGACTGGATGGCAAGCTATCTGTTAGCGAAGTTCGGCAAACAAAAGTGAAGATCGGGCAAAGCACAAGCCGGAATAAAAGCAAGACAAGTTAGTACTAGAAGAAGCCATCGTACGGCATATCACATAGAGCATGAACAAGGCAATACAAGAGGAGGTCGTAGAAACCCAAGAAGTCAAGCTCACAGAGGTCATATGGTCTAAAGGAGGTAGCGTACAAGACATCAAATGACCGAGAGAGTGCACCATACAGCCAAGCAAGCTCAACGTACAGCCTAAAAGCACCAGCATCGTACGGCCACAAAGAGTCATAGTACGGCGTCTTGCACAACTCCATACGGTTCAGTGGCCAAAGAATACATGCAAAACCTCAACTCGGCAGTTACAACAACTATCTCGTCCTGCCAAGAATTAATTGTCAGGTGAAAAGAAACATAGCGGATTTGTATCGCCAGAAAGACACCAAAGTGGACAAGGGGAAGAAAATAGTGCAATACAAACCAAAGGTAGCATCAGCAAAGGAAGCATCGACAAAGAGCAAGGAAGAGGAGGAAGATAAACTGATTGACTTGTCTTCTTCGACATCGGCCGCCAGTTCGCCGACAAACATAGTATCCTTGGCAGTTGGCGCTCAGACTACACTAGAGATGTAAGTAGAGGACGCGGTCGTGATACCACCCTTCCAGCCAGCGGGGTTCACCTTGCCAGCACCGCCAGTTCACATCGGGAGCCCACCGCCGGCCGTGACATTTACCCTGTCGGCATCGCCAATTGGCGTCGGGTGGACATTGAGAGTAGCAGCTTTCGTGCCAGGTGCATCGCCAGGGTGGGCGCCACTGGCACGAGACTTGGCACCGCCAGTTGCCACACAGCTAGACTCGGCACCGCCAGTTGCCACACTACTAGACTTGGCACCGCCAATTGCCACACCACCAGACTTGGCACCACCAATTGCCACATCGCCAAGGTTGGTAGTTGTAGGTGGAGGAAGTACACTGTCAGGGTTGGTAGTTGCAGTTGCAGGAAGTACAGCGCCAAGTTCGGCAGTTTCAGCACTGCCAGGGTTGGCAGTTTCAAGAAATGCACTACCAAGGTTGGCAGTTTCAGTTTCAGCCACACCACCACCACCAGGTTCGGCAGTTTCGGGAGATGCAGTGCCAAGGTTGGCAATTTCAACGGCACCACGAGGAGATGCACTGCCAGGTCTGACAGTTTCAAGAGAAGCACCGCTAGGTCTAGCAGTTTCAGGAGATGCACTGCCAGGTCTGGCAGTTTCAAGGGATACACTAGATGTGGCAGTTTCAGGGGATACGCCGCCAAATTTGGCAGCTTCAGGGGATACATTGCCAGATTTGGCAGCTTCAAGGGATACACCGCCAAGACTAGCGCTGACAATTACCTTTCCGCTAGCCACATTGCCAGACACACCAGACATGCCAATGTTGAGACCGCCAGCATTACCACCAACCACTAGGCCAGTGACTACATGGGGAACGATTACAACGTAGGAGCAAGTCACCACAACGGTCGAATCGCCAGTTTTCCTTGTTGCACTGCCAGGAGTGGCACAGATAGAGGAAGAGTCAGTGAAAATTATACCAAACCGGCTAGCTAGTGCTAAGGAAGCCCGAGCAGTGGCCTTGGAGGCGAAGGTGACCGCTTTGGAGGAAGAGGCGCAGCAAAGGGAGCAAGCGTGCGAACAACGAGTAAAGGAGTTAGAAGAACAATTGGCAACTAGGAGCACGGAGACAGATAAGGCCAAAAGTCAATTGATGGAGGCAGCTTGCATGGTTAAATCCGCCAGCGAACAGGAGATTCTCGTCGATCGCCAGCTTTGCGTGCGCATAGAGGAAGTGAGGCGATTGAGGGAGCAGCACTCTTTGGCAGCCACCCCAACGTCATTAGTCCATCCAGGGACCGTCTTCGCTCCCCTCTTCCTCTCATTACCATTATGTGCAGTATCATTCCCTTTTTGGTTTGTCATGTCATCTTGAAAACGACTTCCTTTGTGGGGGGGGGGGGGATGATGTAAGCTGTCAATATCTTTAGTTGTAGTCGGTCATAGTCGGCAAGTTGTTTATGTTAATAAAACTATAGTTGTAGTGGAAATAATTAATGTAATAAATGTCATGTACCTAAGACCCGATTAGTGGTAAAGGGTTGTTATGAAACGTCAGGACGGTTGGTTGCTAAACCACCGCCGAGCATTATATGTACTGAGTCTTTGTAGTCGGGAAGACATGATTGGATAGTGTGACATCTTTATGATTGTACATGTTGATAATTACTAGAAATGAATAGAAGCATTCCATGTTTCAAGCATCTTATGTTTTTGGATATGTTGTTATGTTCTATGTTCTGTGCATAATCTAGTTTACTTCCGTAGTACGTTGGAATGCACTCAATGAAGTAAACAAAACTGATATTCTTTTTTGTGTGTAAACATGCAGAATGGAATTTGTAAAAATCATCTAGAGTTGTAGTATACAATTTAAGCTGAATGTAGGAGATAGATGATGTTGTTTGAGTAAGTTGCAGAGCGTAGCAAGCCAGGAACAACATTCTGGCAATCTCAATTCAGTCCCACATTGCTCTTGAAGGGGCCAAGGGCTTGTAATCCTGATGATTTTGCAGTTGGCATTAGGGGACACAGGCCCTTGTGTTGCTAGAGGTTTCACACATTGTTTGTCTCCATTGTAACTGCTATACTTGCTTTCACTTGCTCAATTTCATTCATTTTGTTGTTCCATTTCTAGCACTTAAACAAGCACTATAATTGTGTATCAAGGTTGTCACAAACATTATTTTCAAGTCACAGTAGCATAGTATCAGAAATCAGTCATGTATGTGTTTAGAACTCTATCTTGGTGAATTAGGAATGGAAAAATCAATCCTAATTAGAGGACATAATCTATGCATTTTTTTAACTAAGATTTTCATAGATTCCTCAATTTCCCCCATGAGGCCATGGAGTGACTTGTTGAACTTGCAAGCATTTATCATTAAACATGGGCCTCTAATATAATATTGGCAATTTCTTTTGATGTGTGATGCTATGTTGTATAATTCATATTATATGAACAAGGCTCTTGGGCTGTAATGGATCAAACCAATGGATCCCCCCATTATTACACCAAACGTCAGGTCAAACTTACAGATTGACAACATGCTGAAATCATCTAGCAAAACTATTCTTAAATAATTGTTCTATATTATATGCATTTAAATTGACAAATGTGAACAATACCGTGGAATGCACAAAATGAGTTGCAAGACCACAATTGACTAATTCTGCTCCATCCAATCTCACACCAGTCAGACCCACATATTCACCTGAAAAATAGCAACCCTGTCAAACAAGTGCAAAGAATTGTAAAATGATATAAACATGCTTCCCTATTGTAAAAATGGAAAGTGATACACTTATGTAACTTTCAAGTTTCTAGGAAGGTATGAATTTCATACAAAAAAAACTAGCAAAATTTAATAGTAAGATTAGCAGTGCAAGGAAGTTGAGAAAGATTGTGCCATGTCTTCTAAGAGATTGAGGATAAAATCTCTCATTGTCTGGTTATATACAGCATTTACAACATAAAAGTCCAATTTTACCTACAATGCAACTAGCTATTATAGGGGATTTATGCACAAATTGTCCATAAAAATGTAACTAGCCATATTTATAACAATACTTTTTAGCATATATGCATTCTAATTGTATCATTCAGCTATCAAACAGCTCTCGTTCTCCCAAAATTTCCAAAAGAAAATCCACTCTCCCAAGATAGTAGCAGCTAATGAAGCAGCACAAATCTGCAAAGAACTTCATAAATTTCCACCGTATCATGCCTAAAGAATAATAACTAGACCTAAATTTCCAACAAAGAAGTAAAATGGCTGCTACCTTAAAATGGAGCATCAAAAAGTCTCTTTATGTATTGATGTTAATAAGTAAATAATAAATTAACATGTTAGTATGTTAATAATTATATAAACTTGTTAGTGGTTAGTTGTGCAGATATAGTTTCCTGTAGGGAGTTATTTGGTTTGGTAGTTGCAATAGAAATTGAAAAGTGAAAAGGCTTTATAAAAGCCATTGTATTCTATTGTAATCTACACCAATGAGCATTAGTATTATTTTACGTATTTGGTGTTATCTATGAGTTCAAATATGGTGTACTTTCAGTTTTGAATGCTATACCAATCTTTCAATAGGTTCATATCTGCATATCCAAGGCTTCAAACTTTTAGAATCTGAGTGCAAGGGAATTGGAGACCTTTAGGTCAATGGAGATTTTAATGATGCCTAAGGAGTACTTCATGTGTCTATTTTCCTCCAAACAACAAAGCAACAGTGCTTTTTAACGAGGCCCTTGATCCATGAAAAAATTAAGGTTGTTCATGATGTTATTGGTCAACCACCTTCAACCTTATTGAGAATCCTCCTAATATAGTTCTAAATTGATCAAGCTCTCACTGTTCCCGAGTGAATATTAGCATTCTCTAAAAGATTGGAACAGCTATAGATAGAAAATTTGTAGGGACTTGACACAACTCATCTAGCAGAACATGCTGAATAGACACAACTTGCAAGTTAAGTCTAGACCACTGACTCACCCAGGCTCGCCTAAGTTTTGCATAGAACTCAATTTTGTTTCTTCCGAGACTCATGCTTTTTCTGCTGAGACTTTCCTAACATGAAAACTCAAAAAACCCAAGCACCCAATCCATTTTTCAATCATTTTTGTCTCTCTTTTGGACCAGCAGAATTGCAAATTTGCAGGCAAGCAGTAGAATGTATTTTTAAGATGTATTTTGAGATTCAAACAAGTTTGGAGAGTTCTTTACAAAGGTATGTATCTAGTTTTTATTTTTCAAATTTGAAATGACACTAAAAACCTACAGGTGATGCTGCATATTCCCACCCACTGCCCGCAACCCCCCGCCCTCATTTCCTAACCCTAGCACATACTATTTCATTCTATTTGAACTTATAAATGTTTACCATAACAAAAAAAATTCAAAACCCTATTGATTTTTTTTCCAAAACCTCACTGTTTTCTTTCTATATTAAAATCAGCAATCACAAGTTCAATGCAAAATACCCTCCATGGAAGCACGGAATGCTAGTTAATGTCAAGGGCAAAGTCCATGTAGTTTTTGCCAGCTTCTTATGACAAGAGGAATCAATAGATTAAAATACCACCTTGCTCAAATACTCGGACACAATGTGAGGGCATGTGATAAATAGTTTGAAGAAGTTATGAGAGAAATGGATGCCCTAATTACCAATTTCTCTACGAAAAAAGGGAAGGAAGAGGAGAAAAGAAGCACTAGTAGTAGTGATAAATGTCAATCCTAATTCATCTACAAATTCCTCTATTGCCCCATGCATTCTCATCTGCTTTCCTCTACCAATGAGACTCCTAAGAGTTGTAGTCTTCCTTCTTCACCCAATTTCTTCATTCCTTGCAATGTTCCAAGGACACAACCTTCACTTGAAGGTAAGGCTTAGAATAAAAAGAAACACCATGAGGCTAAGATGGCAATGACAAATTTTTGGTACTACAATAATTTACCATTTAATGTGGCAAGCAATCTAGATTAGAAAGGGTTGTCAAATGCATTGACAGTTGTTGGTAAGGGATTTAAGACTCTAGCAGCTAAGGATTTGATTGGGCCATTGCTATAGGAAGCCATCAAAAATACACAACTTGTATTTCATGAATAGAAGAAAGTAAGGTAGGAAAGGTTTAGACAAATGACCGGAACAGGACTCTCAACTTTTTAGTGGCTAGAGTGGCACGCTAGTGTTCTTGAAGTCTGTAGATGCCTCGCATAAAGTCAAAAATACTAATACTTTGTGCTATCTATTGGACGGGCTAATCTAGGAGGTTGGGGCTAAGAATGATGTCTAAATTACTATGTAACCGATTCATTGAGATTGGCCCATCCATTCAGGTCCGATCCGGTCCGGCCCAAATATGGGTCTGAATTCAATCCGCATTGAGGGTCGTCTAGGGTCTCGCCCCAAACTTGCAAGTTCGTACAAGATGAACCTAGTAATAATTGCGGCAAATTTGGCGAGGAGCGATGCCTAGGAAATGAATTTGATGGTTTCTTATGTTTTGGACTTCTAAGTTTGATTAAAAAACCAAAACCCCCCCCCTAAACCATAAAACATGGATTCCAATACATCTTAAAGACAAAAACAAACTCACTTCTCATATTGTGAATGCAAACCAAAAATATTATTCATCCTGGCTGAACTTTCATTCTAGCTTACTATTGCACGAATAGAGTTGAAGATTGATGGTTTGCCATTCCTATGCATTTCCAAGGGTTCATTTGTTGCCAAGGAGATCATAGAGGAAGATTTCTACAAAAACATACGGTTTTTTCAAGTTATTGCTTTTTCTTCTAATTTTTTTTTGCAAATGAACTCTCTTGCTTTGTTTTGAAATTTTTGTTTTGGTATTGTTTTCATTTGTTTCAATTCTTTGAATATGTTGTTTATAGAACTTGTTGTCGTAAGTATTACAATGCCATCCAATTCTAGCTCTATAAGACAACCCCACTTCAAAACAAACCCAAACTCTTATTAAAATATTATTGTAATATTTAGTATATAATAGTCAATTAGCCTTTAGAATAGACTTTAGGAATATTCTCTATTCTTTTAGTTAAGTTCTTATCCTTTTGCTTTGTTAGTTGTCGCTCTTATCCTTTATGAATAAAGCCTTTGTAACTATTATTTAAGGATGTTTTCGCTCCTTTCTAATTATTGAATATCTTAGTAATCATTTTGTGTTATATTTTTCATAATATGGTATGAGAGCTCAAGTTGAGTTTCCTAAGATTAGTGAACACGTGGAGATCTATGAATTGTTTCTGACAATGATGAATCGCATGCTTGTGACACAGAACATGCCAAAGTAGCGTCATACAGAATAGTATGGTACTGTACAGAAGAGTATGGATTCGTACAAGGAATATTTTGTGTGAAATTTTTGCAAGGAGATATCACCGATTTTTACTAGTCAAAATC
>VDFB02389934.1:0-34543 GCA_007258455.2 Sequoia sempervirens
TATGGAAAATAATAGGGGATATTTATCAAACTAAGAGACTCACCAATAAGTTGTATATGAAAAGGAAACTATATTCATTGAAAATGAAAGATGGTGATTCAGTAGCACAACATTTAAATTCTTTCAATTTAATTCTCAGTCAGTTAGCATCTGTAGATGTAAAGCTTGAGGATGAGGATAAGTGAATTTTATTGCTTTGTTCTTTACCAAATTCTTGGGAAAATCTAATTGTTGCAATTAGTGGAAATGGTGCAGATCCAAAGATGGACAACATTATTCCTACTCTCCTATCAGAGGAGATGAGGAGGAAGTCTAAGGAGGAAATCCAAGATGCCTTGTTTGTAAAAGGTAGGCCTAAGAAAAAGGAGCCTAAGGGAAACAAGGAAGGGAAGGGTAAGTCAAAAGAACGAAGTAAGGTAAAGTGTTGGAATTGTGGGAAACCAGGACATGTGAAGAAGGATTGTAAGAACAAGAAAGAGAGTTATGATTCTTCTACAGAGGAGTCCTCAGATAATAGTAATGATGCATTGGTTATTTTAGCTAATATTATTTGTGATAACTCTTTGCTTCATGTTACAGAGTAATCTTCATAGAGAGGATGGTAGTCACGATGCCATGTGTGACTCGATATCACGGTTTAGTGGGAGTTGTTGGCAATGACTTGGATGCATCATTGGTAAGGTTATCTCCATGTGATTAGAGATATGGTTTCTTGGTTTAGAGTATATTTTTTATGGATGTCATGGTTTACTCTTGATATGCATTTAGAGTTGGCATATTGCATGGTTCTCTTGAGAATAGGATGTATAAGTATGTTATTATGCATGTGATCTCCTAAGAGGAGATGGTTAGATCATGGATGTCATGTTTATGTTCCTAATTCATGATTGGAGCTTTGGCATTGATCTTGTGTGTTTCTCTTAAGTATTGGGTACATTAATCATTTGTTTGATTACTTCATGAAAGTGTTGTGTTGTATTTGGAGTTTGGCATGGATTGGTTGGTTACAGGTCCTCATGGATACTTGGAGAAATAGGTGAGGCTGGAATTCTCTTGTGGTAAGAGACATTTGTTGAAATGGTTACTTGTAAGAAAAGTTTTTCAACAGAAAAGACCGAGGAGTCTACACCTTGGTTGAATGTGAATTCAACACACTCGGTGGTTTAGCATGCCTCTAAAGAGGTGGTTTTGGTTACAGAGGCTTGGGAAAGGTAATGGTTTGGTTGATAATGGGAAGGTATTAATTGAAAAATTTAACACTTTAATTAATGTTACAGATTATCTTATGAAACCATACAAATAAGTTCCCTTGGTTTTAATCATTTGTTTGGAAGCTTCATGATTATGCAAGTTGCATTTGAAGTTAGCATGGTTTGATTAGTTGGTGCAAGAAGGCCATTGGCCTTGAGTCTTGTACTTGTTTTTTTATTCCTTGTTTAGAGTAATTGCAATGTATAATGTCAAGTGGGAGAATGTTGGAAATAGGATGCCATTTAATTGCAAATCCTAAACATTAATTATTTCATGTATCTCCTAGATTCTTGGAATGTGTTCAACAACACTAAGATTAGATGAGATTAACACTGATGAAACAATCATGATTGGCTGACATTTGCATCACCCCAATGTAAGAAGTGATGTGAGGGAGTCCATAGTGAGTTCCTAAATAATAGGGGCACATGGGACACCCACATGGTAAGGTGACACTCACCTTGTGTTCAGTTAACTATACAGAGTAATAGTTAACACTTCTGAATGCATGTAAATATCCTAGGAGTTAGGGTTTGATTGTTTGCATGCTTGAAGATCACTTTAGTTCAGTTCAATTCAGTTTAATTCAGTTCAGAATCAGTTTAGTTCAGTTCAGTTTAGTTTATTTATCTTCAGTTGCATGCAAGTGCATGTTGCATGCATGTTGGTTATTTTGAGTTGCATGTAGTTAGCTTCAGTTAACTTGTAATGCATGGCTAATAACATTGAGTTGTATGGCAGATAACAGGGACTACCTCCAGTTAACAAGGGATGACCATTCTTTGGGAATGGTGTTGAGTAAATGTTTCAGTTAACTATAAAGCACTTGAAGCCAACTTCGGCACCCAAGATGCTTTATTGGATTTACCTCTCATGCATGATAAGATATTTCTGAAGGCTCAGTTAAGTAGCTTTACTTATGGGTGCCAACTATGAGGAAGAGCTTTGGAATTATCACCGAAGTGAAGGAGAAGTTGTAGCTTCAATTTGGGACACCCAAATGCATGAAGCACATGTTGTAAGCTTTATTCTTCACTGAATAACTCAACTTGAAGGAATATGGCGTACCTTTTCAAGGGCTTGAGCTTGTGCATTGTAATTATCACCATTTGGAGATTACAAGGTTGCATATTGTCTCTATATCTCATTCAAGTTGAATAGAGTTTTATAATTGTTATTGTGGTGAAGAAGATTGGTAAAGATAGAAAAGCATTCTCAAGCAAGAATTGGAGCTATTGTAATTCAGAGATTGAATAATAGAATAATTCTTGGTGGAGTTTTTTCCCGAAAGGGTTTCTCCATGGTACATCTTGTGTAATCTTTCTAATATCCTATCTAGTTCTTCTATCAACTTCTCTCTACATTCTACAACAATAAAATGGATTAATCAAGATAATCACCCACAAAGAATATATGTAACAAAGAAAAGACTTACTTAGATCAGCAATATTAAATTTTTATAGAGTATTAAGCTAAGAAAACACCTCATTTTTCAACAATCTTAAGGTGATTCTAAATTGGAAAATTTCTTTGGTTCCTATTATATCTCTCAATGCTAGTTATGTGGCTAGGAAGAACACTAGATGGCAGCCACCCCTGGTTGGGTGGATTAAAATCAATTTTGATGGGGAAACAAAGGGTAATCCCAAACTTGTTGGATCTAGGGGGTGTTAAGAGATAATTTTGGTAGAATTCTTAACGTGGTGGCACTCCCATTGGGTACTCAGAATAATCATCGCATGGAGGTGGAGGTTGTGTTCATGAGTGTCAAATATGCTATTAGCAAGGGGTTTTCCAAAGTTTGGGTGGAAGGTGATTCTATGAATATAATAAACTATTTGCGTGGTACTCATCCCTTGAGCTGGAACATGGATTAGCTAATTAAGGATACGGTAATGATGTTGCAATCTTGTGATGAGACTCACATCTCTCACATTTATCAGGAAGGAAACTCTCTTGCCAATTTTTTTACCAATTTGGTTGTCAGCCTTAGTGAATTTTGCTCGTGGGAGGAAGGGTCGATCATTCCTGAGGATGCTAGAAACATTTTAAGAAATGATGGAGTTGGATAAGTTGTTGTGGCTTTTATGGCCTTGTACTTATTCCCATTTCACATGCTTTCTGGGTGTTTTATGGGTTGTGCACATTTTTTTGGATAGCTTTCACCAAGGTTTTGTGTGTTCTATCTAGGCTACCATGGGTGGTGATAGAAGCAAAGTTGAGCCACATTCATGTGGTGATATTCAAAAGAAGAAGAAGCTATGGAACATTCTTTGTCATGACAATTTCACTCCATTTCTAGAGAGATTACATGGTCATGACCCTAATGCCTTAGCCAAGTTTTTCTTTCTTTGGCATAACCACAAGTTGGTGCTGAAAGGAATGGAGGTGGAGGTGAATGAAGACCTTATTGCTACCGTTACTAGCATGTCGACTGTGGGAAGGAAAAAATTTAAAGATAAAAAGTGTAATGAAGAAGCGATGACCCAATTTTTAAAGGATGATGAGCAGAAGAATTTGGTCAAGTTGGAGAACTGGGGCTATGATAGAACCTCCCTCAAGAAAATATGGGCTAGGGTTGCAGAGGTGATGATGCGTTACGTGACACTGGAAGGGAGATTTAAGGCTCTTTTTGGTCACCACTTCACTCTCTTGAATCACTTCAGGCATGGTTTATTTATTTATTTTCCCTTTTTCCTTTTGTCTTCTTTGGAATCCTTGGTGTATGCTCATCTAAAGAATAGGAGGGCCCCTATCCTCCATGAAGGGCTTATTTTGCGTCTTATGGAGCATGTCCAATCTCTAGCCTTGGTTCAAACCATCAAAGGCAAGGAAGTGGTTTTTGATGCTTTATTAGGGTCATCGAATTTAGAATCCTCATCAGAGGAGGAGGAGGAATGAGATGAGGATGAGGAAGATGCTTTCCCTGTAGTCGTGGCTTCGATTTCCAAGAAAAGGAAGATGGGGGGTTCTAAGAGTAATAGGGCACCTAAGAGGCTGGCCTCTTCTGGGAGTGATGACACGGAGGTTGGGTTGGATAGGTCCTCTCCCAAGGCTGTAGAATTGGTTGTTGGTAAAGGTGTTGTTGGGGGGGCTCTTAAGGTTGGGACCCAAGTCAATATTGGGTTAGTTGACAAACCAAGAAAACTGTTGAAGAGATTGACCAATTTGAAGAAGAAGGATTCTATTGTTATAGCCACAATCCCTAAGGAGATTGAGGAAGGTAAGGTTCCTACGAATAAAATAGTGACGGTGGAGGATTCTCTAGTTCATGACATGCCGAAGGTGTCCCTTGTGAAGGAGGTTGAGGATCTGAATGTGGAGGAGGAAAAGAAAAATGTTAATCTGCCCTTGAAGATTGATCCTCTATCAGAGGATTTTTCATACCTGGACAAGGATGATACTTCTATGTTTGGCTTGTTGGACATGGCGAGGGCTAGGGCTATGGGCGCCTTCAAACTGGAAAAATGGATTTTGTAAGAATTTAATAAAATTAATATTAAGATAAGAGGCTTAAAGGAAAATATGGAGAATGCTCAAAAGGCCTCTGTGTCTGACATTCTCATTAATAGATTGGTGGAACTAGAAGGTTTGTTTAATGATTTCAAGGCTTTGTGTGAGGACAGAATGTAGGCCCTTGAGGCCAAGGTTGTTGGTATTAATGAGGATATGGAAAAATTGTTGCAAGTTAGCCATACCTCGGTTAAGAATAGTGCTAAAGCCTTGGAAATTATTTTTAAGAAAATTGGACAGCTTAGAGAAGATCAAGTATTCTTCTCGATGATCATGGAGAAAGAGAAAATGGCTAAGGGTAAGGGTAAAAGAACTGTGAAGGATGATGACAAGGTTCTTGTTGTTAGAGGATCGGTTGAATGGAAGAAAGTGTTTGATGCTAAAAAGAAGGAACTATTGGATATGGTTGAAAAATGCAAAAACCAGCAAATTGAGGTGGCCAAAACTTTGAGTGGCCTTGACTAGTTTTTTTGTTTCTTTATCTTTAAATTGTTTGGTGGTTGTCTTTTGTCTGTTGTTTTTCTATTGTTTTTTTGGTGGGTGTCGCTAGTTGTTAATTGTCTTATTATACTCTAGCACCCATGGTGGTTGGATATTTGGCTGTTGGCCTGTTGCTGGTTAGACTTTTGATTTTTTTTGGAGCAACATTTTGTATTTGACATAAAGGGTTTCGAGTCCCTTCAAAACCTTTTTTTCCCTTTTAGTCAAAACTAATTTAACATATTTTAGATCTCTATTCTGAAAAACAATCAGAATTGAAATAAACACATTTAATTTAATCACTCCTCAAATTAGTGACACACTAATATATATAAAAATTGGATGTACAATTATCTCCAACAATGAAAAGATCAGTGATGGGTTTATTGAGGAGGATGAGCTTCTCCTTGATATCCTTCTTGAAGCCTATATAGAGACACATAGGAGTTTGACTATGACTTATGTGGAGAAAACTCATGACAATGCTCTATTTTTAGGTCTCAAAAAGGGTTTTCTTCTCCCCACTATTGTTGAGGAGGGTGCTTTTTCTCCTCCTTCTGAAGTACCCATTCTTGTTGTTTCCCCTTTGACCCCTATGGTTGTTGAGCTTCCCATTGATGGGATGGCTTGTAGGGTTGAGATTTTGAGCACTCTTCATACTAGTTTACCTTCCTCTCCTATGGTTGTCTCTACTTTGGATGAGCTTCATGCAATAGAGATGGGTGACACATTTGAATAGATGCTCAATTTTAACTCTAAGGTTATAGATGGAAGTTCCATTACTGCTATGGATGGCACTGACAAAGTTCAAATTGATGTTCCTCACTCTATTTTTTAATCTATGGATTGGCTTAAGAGCTCCTTGGTTGGGATATTTTGTGGCTTTCATCCCAATATTGATGTTGTTAGAAGATGGGTCAATCAAGTTTGGAAGAATAGAATTCAGGTTAAGGTAACTATTATGTTCAATGGTTTCTTTCTCTTTTCTTTTCCCTACGAGGAAGATTGTTCAAAGGTCTTTCTTGAAGGCCCTTGGTTTCTTGGCCAAAATGGCCTTTTTCTTCAAAGGTGGTTTCTTAGTTTCAACCCTATGACAGACATTCTTTAAGTTTCCTGTTTGGGTTTTTTTTCCAAGGTTACCTTTGGAGTTTTGGAATGAAAAGATTTTTATGAGTATTGCTAATTCTTTTGGGCAATTTTGTAATACTAATAAGATCACCAAATCCATGAAGTGATTGTTGTCTGCTAGATTTTGTGTGTTTGTGGAGAATAATATTATTCTCCCCACTCAGATAACCTTGTCTTCAAAATTTGGTAAGTGGGTGCAATAGATTGAATATGAAAACTCTCTGGTTATTTGTCGTTCTTGTGGTAAAGTGGGTCACGCCTCCTTTACCTGCTTGAGGAGTAACAAACAACACTTTGTTTGGAAGGAAAAGGAGAATATGTTTGTTGTTGTGGAAGATTACTCCACTCCATTTTAGGAGCTTCAGAACTTGAAGATTCTAATGGATATCCCTTTTCAACAAACCCTTTTGTTGATACTTCGGGCTTGGCTGATCCAGTTAGTGGTCTTGTTTCTTCTCCTTGTAAAACAAAAGATGAAAAGATTTGTGGAAAGGAATGCTTGTATAACGATACATCATAAATATTTGGAACAATTTTTTAACCAATTTGAGCTGGTTGGGTGGTGTTCTTGCTTTGTAAAGCTCTATTTTTAATACTTTTGTTGTAGTTCTACTTGGTAGTTGTTTGTTTTTAGGTTGTGCTTTCTGTTATGTCCCATCTCATTGTTGTTCCTTGTCAATTCCTTGTTGTTTTGCTATGCTGGTCACTATATCTTTCTCATTGTAAAAGAAATCAAAGCCCTTTCAAAAACCCTACTTTTTTAATAAAAAACAATGAGAATAAACATAAACATACAAATTTCACCTTATTTTGTTTGACGAGACAAAATGCAACATGGATGCTCAAAGCTCAAAAACTCTAACTTACATAAAAAAACCAAAGCAATGGTAATGATATGACAATGAAAGGATAGATGTGGAAAAGATTGGCTACTCATGTGATAGGCATGGACATGCAAATTTCATCTTACAAAAAAGTTAAGAACGGGCTTGTATAGAATTTCGTATGGCAAAGCAAAGTGCAACATCTTTAATCAAAGCTCAAAAATCTAGCTTGCATGAGAAAACCGAAGCAAAGATGATGGTATGACAATGAAAAGATAGACGTGGGCCAAAGATTGGCAACTCATATGATTGTAATGAACTAATGGACTATAGATGGTCTATATCTTTCTATTGGATTAACCTAAGACGTTGAAAAATATATGAAATGCCTAATTATATTTAAGCAGTACGGTAAATATCAACGTGATTCATCCCATGCAAAAATAATTTATATTTCTCCTAAAACTACTGAGGATAACTCCCTAGATTACAGTGCTCTGAAAAGAAAAATTATAACAGAACTGACTGTCGGCCAGGATATGCAGGCCAAGTATATTGATCATCTCTTAATCAGTGTCATCAACTTCAATATCTACCATAAAAACAATTACATGAATATAAATTTCATAAAGCCTGAATGATACTCTGCACTAGTACACAGTGTATTAGCAACATCAATGCTCTTTTCTGTAGTTCCATTGAACAGAGAGCCATAAGACTGAGCAGCTGATTCAAATTATACAGGAATATATATCATATGACATGTATATATGTACAGTCAAGGAAAAGAAGATTCCTGCGACATAAAGTAATACTGTCACTAGAGCATATACACACGTTGGCATGGGATGTATACACAACGATCTGATCTATACTTGGGATGTATACACAACGATCTGGTCTCTACTTGGGAAAGAAAAGAAAACAAGAATCATAAACAATGTGCATAAGGAAACAAAGCGTGTTATCTGACAGAAAGAATATCAATGATGGTTATCAAGCTGCTCTCCTCAAAAGCTGAAGGAATAGGGATATGATTTTGAAATTTGTCTGCATATTTATTCTCTAAAGCGGCTTTTTACAGCCTTTCGACTCAAATAACCAGGTGGGTGGTGGCTGCCCGCTTTCTTTAACTTCCTTTTAACCGTTATTCTTTAATATCTTTGATCTACATGCATTGGGGCGACCCTTGGTCCCCCTTGATCAAGATAATCCAATCTGATTTGTTTTTGGATTAGTCTTGGAAATTTAATGGATAATTGTTTATGCTTTCATGGCTTCGAGAGATTTGTTGTGACAGATAAACTGCCAAGAGATTTGTTTATCTTTCCCATACCAAACAATTTTGTATTGTAGGGAAGTTTGGATGGTAAAGGGAAGTTCTTTTGGCTGCTGTAGTCTTCGTAGATTTGTGTCTTTGGAAGAATGGTCAAAAGAGCAACTCCAAAAGATAAAATTATAGAAAGAATCAACCCTAATTCCAATGCAAAAACCCATTTTGTTTTGTTCCTTGCTTTCTCAAAAGGGATTGGAATGTAGACAACTTGAATGACAAAATGCACTTTGATGGAAGTAAAAGCTCCAAGATGTTCTCTTCTTTTACTTTTGGGTCACTTCCACATACCCACAATCTCATCAATGGGCAAAATAAAGTGTATTGTTCACTCGAACTTTCAATTAGAAGGTTAAATCAGGGTTTTTAGTAAGAAATTTATTTTTAAAGAATTTTTATTGTAGGAGTGAGAAAAAAGCATGTAAGGTGTAAATAAAGTTATAAGATTAGACTCTAAAATTGTAAATTTGAATTTATATTAAAATTTAAATTAAAGGTTTTGGTAAGAGATATATTTATAAGGGATCTATATTGTAGTAGTAGGAATAAAGTACATAAGATATAATAGGCATCAAATCACAAGATTATAATTAATATGTGAATATTTGTAAATTTTAATCTTTAATCAATAAAACAGTTAGGAAAATCAGGTAAGGAACACACTTTTAAAGAATTTGTATTTTCAAAATAGGGATAAAGCATGTAAGGTGCAAATATACACAATACACCAAGACTAGAACTTAGATTCAAATACTCATAAATTAAAATTTACACCAAAAAACCAAATACTTGTGAATTTAAGTCCACACTAAAAGACCAAACCCAAACCTTACATAAAAGACCCTTTTAAAAAAAAAAATTATATTTACCAACAAAAATAAATCATATAAAGTATATATAAACACAAAACCGGGTATGTGCACGATCATGATGAGCCAAAAAGTGACAATATGATGGGTATGTGTAAGGTATGTGGCTGACAACTTTTTTTTTCCCAAAACGAATGAAACGAAAAAGGTTTTTAAAGGATACTCTCAGCTTTCCACCAATATAAATTATGTTATACTTTGAATTTATAAATAATTATTATTCATTTTCTATTTGAATTATGACTAAAGTCATAATTGATAGGCTGATTGAAAAACATCTATAACTTTCAAACAGTATCACATTTTTTTAATCTGAAATATGCGTCACATTCTATGCTTTGCATACTATAGGATTAAAAAATGAAAATTTGAATTTAATGAAGTTTTGACCAAGTTAAAGTGGTTAGACACACGAGTTTTTATATTTTTTAAAAGTTACAATAAAAAAATCATAATTAATTATTTACTTTGACAAAAATTACAAAAAAATATGCATCTCATCCGAACATGAGTCCTCTAATTATATCTAAAATATTATAAAAAAATATTATCATTTTATTATGGTTAGGGTGGTCAGACAGACACCTACTTCTTATTTTTTCCCTGAAATTTAAGTACTACTGCATTGAAATTTCAAATTTTTACCAAATAAAATTTTTATTTTTTAAATAAACCTAGTAGTTCAAAAACTACATTCAATTTACTATGGATTCTATTCTTACATATTTTTGAAATAATATAGATAATTTATTCAATTTTTTACGTCAAGTTACCTAACTCTGGTTTTTTAAAATTTTTTGCCACTTAAGGGCCTATTTTTTCCATGATGATCTTGCACATACCTAACCATAAAATAAAAAACTTAGAAACAAATACAAATACTATCATGATAAGTGTCAAAAGATCAATTTTGTATTCCCTTTAAACTAAAAGTGTCTTATTAACCTTGTTCACACACAAATGTACACAATAAACTTTTCCAATGAGGAAAGCTTACCCAATCAATGTAACTATCATGTAGATTTGTAGGTCAAATATACTTTAACCAAAAACTAATGCAAAATGATCAAAATGAATTACAATATATGAGGCACATTGTTATCCTTAAGCATATACTTTCCACACATTTTTTTAGAATTACACGTGATTAATTTAGAAAATTAGCAACTTAATACCTTGTACCTACATGATAGATATCCATGCTAGCCTAACAAAGGAATTTTTAAATATTAAAATGAGTAATATTTCCCAATAAAATATTATTTATATTTTTTATTAAAAAACTACTTATTACATGACATCAAATCTCATTAAAAACATGTTGCATATATCCATTCAATATCGTTATGGGATAATGCATAAGTTTCTCTATTTTTTATCATGTTGTCAATATCCCCTCAATGTCATTATGGGATAATGCATAATTTTATCTACCTTTGATCCTCTTTCTAATTGTAGAGGCTAAAAGTGCAATTATTTATTTTTGGTAAAAGGTTTTGTTTTGATATTTTTCTTTAGTGTAATAATCTTATATTTAAATAATGTATTTCCACATAATATTTGGCATTCATCATAAATTTAAAATATATCTAAACTTCATTCTAAAATAGATCTAAAAATTTCATCTATAATATGTCGATTCTCAATCTTGGGTCATCACTATAGGTGCAAGCTTAAACCTAGATTAGAACTACAAGTGTGACCTTGATCACTAGTTCTCAAATTTAAAATTTAAAATAGTTCCTTGCTATGATAGTTCTTGAAAATAAATGAAAAAATGAGAAAATTCCAAACCACTTCGAGAGGATAATCTTGAATAATCATATTTGTATGTGCAGGATCATGATGGGCCAAAAAGTGGCAATATGATGGGTATGTGGCTAACGACTATTTTTTTACCCAAAATTGATGAAACAAAAAGGGTTTTTAAAGGATATTCTCATCTTTCCACTGATATAAAATATGCTTTATTTTGAATTTAGTAAGTAATTATTATTTATTTTCTATTCAAATTATGACTAAAGTCTTGATTGATAGGCTAATTGAAAAATATCTATAGCTTTCAAACAGTAGCACATTTTTTGAATCCAAAACATGCATCACATTCTATGCTTCACATACTATAGGATTAAAAAAATAAAAATTGAATTTCATGAAGTTTTGACCAAGTTAAGGTGGTCATACATACAAGTTTTTATATTTTTTAAAAATTTGTAACAAAAATTCATAATTAATTATTTACTTGGAAAAAATTACAAAAAATATGCATCACATCAAGGTATGAGTCCTCTACTTATATCTAAAATCTTATAAAAAAATATTATTATTTTATTGTAGTTAGGGTGGTTAGACAGACACCTATTTCTTATTTTTTCCCTAAAATTTAAGTACCACTACATTGAAATTTCAAATTTTTACCAAATAGATTTTTATTTTTTTAAACATACCTAGTAGTTTAGAAAATACATTAAATTTGCTACATATTCTATTCTTACACATTTTTGAAATAATATAAATGACTTATTCAAATTTTTATGTCAAGTTTCCTAACTCTGATTTTTCTGAATTTTTTGCCACTTAAGGGCCTATTTTTTCCATGATGATCATGCACACATACCCTAAAATAATGTGTGAATTAAGTATTAGAAGATATGAAACTTATCATAACTAAGTCATAAATTAATGAATAACTAAAATTAATAAATAAAACTATCATAGTTCAACATACCACAAGTGCTTATCTTATTCTACCTAGAAATATAAAATATTGGTATCATAACATTCTCATCCCCTTCAAAAAGTGTTTCTCTCAACTCTTAGCAACTCTAGAATCTTTTCTTTGAATTTTCCAATATTTCATGTTTACTATAGATGTATATGTCATCAAAGAATACCAACACCTTTTTTTAAAGAAGTGGGTGAAACATTGAATTTACGAGGGTTTAAAATTTTAATTGGGTATTAGTGATTCCAATTGGCATAGTTTAGAATTTATGTTTTTTAAATGTAATCTTATGTATATCATCTTCCTTTAGTTAAATATGATAATCTAAATGTAAATCTATTTTAGTAAAGAAAACTATATTATTTTTCATCTACCAATTTATTAATAATAAAAATATGAAATTTATCTTTATGAGTTATCATCGTTGAGCTTCTTTTAATGTGGGAACATTATCCATGGCTCTTCCTTCTTGTCAAGAATAATCCTTGGAGATAAATATGAATTTTGTTAGATGAATAATGATTCTTAGTATTAATTTAATATAACAATCATGGCCTTTGATTGGGGATAGACCCTTGGGTTCTTGAAATTCCTATTGATGGTGTTGAATGATCTCTTGAGTATTTGATTGATAAAAATATAGCTATTCCCCTATGCTATAAGAATGGTTCTTAAGTAATTTCTCCATCCTATTGGACCTAATAATTTGAATTTTTGGTGATTGTATCCCTATAATTTTATACTGTTTCCATGTGTACTAAAAGTCTATTGGCAATAAGTGTTGTCATTGATGCTAAATATGAATACTAAAGTTTGTATATGCTACAAAGTTGGGGAAAGTGTAGTAATATAGTCAATGGTATAGTATGTGGTTGAAATGGTATCATTCTGATGCCCAAGTAAGTTATGGAAGTAGTTGCAATAGTTTTTTCGTGTGTGAAATTTGTCTACATTGACATAATTATTGTTTCGTGTACTACACATTGAGATAAGTTGTATAATTTGGATAAGGCATTTATAGTGCATACCTTATGATAAAGCCATGATAGTTTGGTTCACATCCCATCCACTATACAAGCCTTTTTTCTTATGGTTCAGAAGATAATATGGTTAAGATGCAAAGATGTTATATCCAAGGTTTCAAGTCATCACACTTTCTACATGTTGGAGTTTTGTTCGTGTTGTCATAATTAGTGTTGTCATTGATGTCAACCTCTAGTATGGTTAGGGTGATTGGTGGAGATTGTTGCACTATGTTGGCATTAGTGTTGTGATTTAATGTCAACCTCTAGTGGGTCATGTTGAGAAGTGTTTGTGGTATTGATCAGGTGTTGCAAATGCTATAGATATGTTAAGAAGGTGTTTGTGGTGTTGTTAATGCAGTTGATTCACTTGGTTTCCAAGTGCTTCTGAGAAAATTTTAATAAAAGAGTATGTAGTGTGATAGAGGTGTGTTTAGTGTTGTGCTCTTCATTTCTTCATGGTTGAAGATATTCGTGTGCGGTTTGTATGTAATGATCAGAGGTGTTATATCTAGAGTTTCATGTTTTGGACTATGCGATAATGGAAGCTGTGTTTGACAATTTGTTGCTTGTGAAGAAGGTTGTTTGGGATAAATGAAATTTCTCTGCATTTCTCCACATTGAGGTTTCTTGTCTTGTAGATTTAGGAACGTTCTCAGATTATTAGTAAATACCTTTCTCTAGAGTATTTTGTGTTCAATTATGATGAGGGTGACACCACCCAAAACCCACAAAAATCACAACATATACCAACACAGAAGATGTGAGACAGAAAAATGACTCACTTTCAATTATTTTCAAAATGAAATTATAGATTCAAAGCTTACCTGCTACAAACTCATGGGCTTGATTCATTACAACAAAATTAACTCTGAAAAGAAAAACTACTATTCAGAGCCACAATCTGCACTATCAGGACCACCTTCTACAACCCCCACTTAACCCTTTTTATTTTCCCCAATAACTGCCCTAGAATGTTCTAGAAAGATCAAATTTCCCCTTTTTTTTGGCACCAAAAGTCTCATCATTTGATTTCTGGCCTAGGAAGAAATTTTTAAGAAATTCACTTTTTAGAGGGCCAACTTCACAGGACCATAACTTTTGATCTGGGTGTCTGATTGCTATTATTGCATATCATTGGAAAGCTCTTGAACACAAAAACCAACTGTAGGTCAGTTTATCCACTTTTTGAGTTGTTTCGGGGCCTCTAAAGTTTTATATCTAAATTTGAAGCTGCATTGGAGAAATTTTCTAGGGTAGAAACTTTAATTTCTCCCAAACTGTGTAGGGTATTAAGGTGATTCTTTCACAACCAAATTTTTTTTTCAGCTCTACTCCTTTGGGTAAATTTTCACGTCCATATGAGCCCATTTAGGCTGACCTACTTAAAATATTAAGTGCCTATTTTTTGCTATTTTTTATGTGTGGCAGTCTTATACCCCTTAAGTGCCATCATAGGACTCAAAACAACTAAAGAAAATAAAGAAAACATTTTTTTTGGGTGATGCAAGATCTCCCTATACCATTGGATGCTCCTGCATCAATTTTTTTCACAAGGGTGGTGAGTGAGATGTATGTCTGTGGCAATATGGTAGGTTGCACAAAATGAAAGTTTTCTTCAGTTCCAAGTGGTTGTGATAGTATTTCTAAATACTTTGATGGTGTTGGAATATTCTTGGATGTTGCAAAATGTTGTTAAGTCCAGTTCATGTGGTGTTTCTAGACCTAGATATTAGAATTGTGAAAAACATGAGCCACATGATCAAACAATGAATAAAGGCACCTTCCACTTAAGAGATCTATAAACAAAGAATTTTATATTCCTCAACAAGAAAAATATACAAAATGAAAGAGATTATCAAAATGCATGAAAGCTCGAGAGAGCAGAAGAGAGATAATACAATGAGGGTTGAGTGTTATATAGGAGTAACCTTAAATGGTAAATGGATTAGACTAGGACAAGTTTCAACATCACATGCAATGAGATAGAATGGTCTAATAATAGCTCACTTTAGTTAACATGGAAAAACACTTAGTTAACTGAATAAAGAACTCTTAAGTTTAGCTTAAGTGCATGAGAATAAATTAGACTAATAATCAAATAAAGATTAATTAATTATTAGCTAATGCATGATTACTCTAATACCCCCCTTAGGATGAACTTAGGGAGTAGTTAAAAACCCTAAAAAAGAGAATGCATGATGGGTCCTAGAAAACAAGGCCTGGTGAGGTACCCATGTATAAAAAAAAAAGATCTCTCAAAAATGGAGAAAAAGGGAAAACCACATGGGAAAAAAATCTTATCCAAAAGAGAGAAATGTGAATGAAAGACTAAAAAATCCTCCAAATCAAGGTGAAATTATAAGAAGCCTCCAACCAAAAAAATGTTCCAAAAATAAGAGGAACATGTAGAACAACGTTGAAGCATGAAGAAGTTGCAGACTATTGTCAGATGATGACTGATATAGTTCTAAAATGAAGAACCTCTAGAAACAAGAATGCAAGATTATCCATATGGTAAATGATCCATCTCACCGAAATGCATGGGTTACCAATTACTCATGTACACACTGCATCTGACTAGTACATAGGAACAAGAACTAGATACATGTAGATCATTACAAACCGTGAAACCAAGGAAGCATTAGCTGTAGTGCCCTCTGTTTCGGTCGTCGTTGATGTTAAGTAAGTTGTTGTTGGTAATGTCATGATGATGTGGTGATTTTATTATTTAATTTAATTCTAAGGTTATGAGGTAACACTAATAATATGTTTGGATTTGATTAATAAAATTAATTTAATTATAAGGTTACCTGTTTCATTTGGAATTAAATAAAGAATTAGATTCAAGGATAAACGTCAATTTAATTATCATTGGGAGTTAGTTATTTAAAATAATCAGATTAAATGAGGAAAGGTAATTATCATTTAATGATTAAATTCAATTAATAAATTTAAAAGTGATAAAATATTAAGAGGATTAAATATTAAAATTGTACTTAAGTTTAAATAAATTACGGTAAAAATATTTATTGAATTATATTTTAATTAAAAGTTAATTATTTATGAAAATTTGTTTTAGTTAAAATTTAGAGTTAAGTGGAAGTAATTTAAAATAAAAGAAGTTATTGGTTGAAATTAAATAAAATAAATACATAAAGTAATGATTAATTAAAGTGAGAAAATATTAGAAAGATTAAATATTAAAATTTTACTTAAGTTTGAATGAAGGTAAAAATGAGAAAAGCCAGTAAAAGTTGGTACCTAATTATAATTGATAAGTTAATAATGTTATTATGGTAAGTAATGTGACGAAATAAATTCTAATAAAATATTATTAATGGTTTAAATGAATTAAATAAATCAAACTTGAATATTATAATTAAATAAACAATAAACATGCAAATAAATATTATTTGAAATTCAAGTTTCGGTTTGGGGAAGGTGAAAAGTCATTCGGTTGGGATTTCGTTTGGGATTGGTAACTGACCAAGAAAGAAAATAAGAGGGTGATTTTTCCGAATGCAAGGGGGACTTTGGGAAGATAATTGGCAACCTGTGAAGAGAGGGAGGAATTTTACTGAAAGCAATTTCCACGAAGGAAGGAACAAGAAAAGAGAAAAAGAAGAGGAATTCAAAAGGGAAAGCGACTTCCAGGTTTTCTTTTAAATATTTTCCTTACAAAATAGTGAATAGATGTTTTCCTGTGAAAGATTTCCTTCTTCCTTGAAATCTTTTGTATGCCAACTTCAAAATTTAGCTGAGTATTTTAAATGTCTTATTTTTCGGGTTGTACAAATTTGTATTTTCCTTCCTTTCATTTTATATATACTTACATAAATATGGTATTCAATATATGTATTTTGAGACTGTAAACTGTCTGTAAATGAACTGTTTCCTGTGACTCTATTCAAACAGTTTAGTTGTGTCATCCATAACATTTTTTATACAAATTAGTTTGCTGGTAAATTTAAAGGGTTTCTCCAAATGTTTCCTGTGACTCTATTCAAACAGTTTAGTTGTGTCATCCATAACATTTTTTATACAAACTAGTTTGCTGGTAAATTTAAAGGATTTCTCCAAATTTCAGTTTTCTATTTGCTGTCCAAAAATCTCAAATACCCAGATTATAGTTTTGGCGTTATGCTTAAAATACGAGGCTGTTGTCAAGCTGCTCCCTTATGGTTACGTTTTGCTGATAATAAATATAATCTATAAAGAGTCAAATTAAATTTTGGTATGCTAGTATGATAGGTTTTGAGATAAATAGAAAAATAATAAAGATGTTAAGGGTTTATTATAAAATAAGCTGCATTTTGTTAATTATTAAACTTAGTGGTTAAAATAAATTGATTATTAGGGAAGTAATACTTGGAGGGAAATGATTTATTTATATTAAAAGAATTGAATAAATAAAATATAAAATCAATCATAAGTAAAACATTAATTTTATTTAGGTTAAGGTTGTGCTGTGAAGAATTAGATTTTATCCCAGCTAGATAAATTATCTCTTATTTTTAATCAGAAAGTGAAGAGTATATATATATATATATATATATATATATATATATATATATATATATATATATATATATTTGTTTATAATAATTAGGTTGGATATTGTTTGAGGTGAGATATAATTAGAATTGAAACATTGTACAGAATTAAATAGCCTCTCTGATTTATTTGTCAACCTATCTGAGTTAGGGCATTTGAATTACCAACTACATATATGAGTGACTTTCTATTTATTTTGAATTTATATATATTTTTTATTACTATTCTTTTATATATATATATATATATATATATATATATATATATATATATATATATATATATATATATATATATGCGTATGGTTATATAAACAAGTATAGATACATAATTATAGGTTAAAAGATTTGAAGTGAAGGTAGTCTTTTATATATTTAGGATTTATGAAGATATTTCAATATATAAGCAGATTTGTATGATGAGTATTATTCAAAAGAAAATGGTTCGTAATTATATATTATGTTTATAAAATATGAATAATTTCTTTAATTGTTTTGTTTATGATTTTATGGTGGTGTAAAAGTAAAATATGAATCGAGTGTTAGAATGTTCTGTAAGATAGTGAGTTAAGTAAAAGTGTAATTTTATTTTAGGTAAATAATTAAAGTGAAAATGGTTATTTCGATAGATTGCTTAGTAAAATATTATTTAACAAAAGTTTTTAACGGAATAAACATTATTGAATTAGGTATTTAATTTTGTTGTAGATAAATGAACTGTGTATTTAGTTAAAGTAAATCGATTTATATGGTTAATTAAGTTTTAGGGTTCACTAAAGGAGATAAGTGATTTTACATTTACATAGTTTCTTTTACTTGAAGGTTAATGATAAAGTTATTTTTAAGTGAGGATAAATCCCAGGTTCATAGGTTAATTAATTTAAATGATACTAATTAAATGTTAAATGGTTTTAATTACCTTTTTGTTATCTAATGAGTCTGTGAATGATAATTATTTATTAAACTACTGTGTGAAATAATCTATTAGTGTCGTCACCTTATTATTATAATAAAGTTGTAAATTATAGAATTGTCATCTTAGTATTACATTTTAAAGTTATAATTAGGATTCGTATTAAACAGTTGATGGAGTTGGTTATCTTATAAATGATATAGTTATTTTAAATATAATTATTTGTAGTAAATACTCTCTTAATTAAATTAAGTGGATATATTAAAATAAGTGGTAAAAACGTTGAAATAATGCTTAAATTAAAGGAAGGTCTTTATGGTTATAATGTGTGAGTAAATGTAAACAAAGTGTTTTGATTATTGGTTTAAGTGTTATTTAATTGTTTTAAGATGGGTGTTATTTGTGGGGTATTTATGGAGATGTCTCAATGGCCTGTTCATTGTAAGTGTTTTAAGATAGTGTTCTTCAAGGTTGATGTGTTTGATGGTTTCCTTGTATGGAATTATTCCTTAAGACTTTGTAATTAATGTGTTTATATTCAGAAAATGATTTATTTATAGGAGTTAGAAAATTAGAATTATTAGGTAGTTAAGTTAGGTATTATGTTATTGGGTAGGTTAGTAAAGTGATTAGAGAGAGAGTTTCCTTATGTTAATAATTTGGGTAACATTGATAGATTAGTTTATTCTCAATTTGATTAGTTTCAAGTGGGATAGTTAACTTAGAAATAATGAAAAGTAGAGTTTTGTATGTATGTATAATATTGGCGATAAGGATTATTTCTATTTAGGTGGGAGAATTGATTTATAAGATAAATGGAAGTAAATAAATTTGAAAACTTTAAATAGTTGGGTATTACGATAAAGGCTAGTGAATGATTGTTGATTCGATAAATGTTTTGATTAATTATATTTAGTTAAACAAAGGGTTTATGTAAATGAATAAAATTAGATGATCTTTTCTAAGTCAATTTCCCTCATATTCTTTTAATAGTTGATTTGTGGGATTTCTATAAGAACAGTTCTAGAAAATACTTGTGATTGATATCAGGATCAAATTGTTGGTTTGAGTGGGTTGATCTTCGAAGGGAGATTGTTGTTATAATGTGTAAATTGGAATATATTTGTGTTTGAAAGAGTATACTTGTGAATAGTGTCTTATGGCTTAAACCATTAGATTTTATTTTCACTTCGTAATATTGTGCTATCCTTAAATGTTGGAAATGATTGATCTTTAAACTAATGTTCTTTTTAAAATGTTTCAAGTTACTTCTTATTGAATGAATGGATATATTATTAGAATGTGTGGTTTTATGGATTCTTTCAATGTGACTTTTCCTGAGTTGATTTTTGAGTTGGAGTTTTTCTCTCATTTTATTTATGTTGCTATTCGTTGGGAACCAGTATGTGTTCTTTTGTTCTTTACCTAAGTGGCAAATTGGTTAATGTTAACTTTGTCATGATTGATGGTTCTACTTGATGAGTCAAATTGAAAAGTTCTTTGAATTATGGGTATTCCGAGAGGAGAAAATAGAAGTTTCCCTTGGATTCTTGATTTAGTTCGTATCGAAGTTGTTGGTGTTGTTGAGTGGAGTTGTTGATCTTATTTTGGTGTATTTGCTCATTATATTTATATTGGAAATAGTTCTTTGAGATCTTGCAATTATTGTTGTCAGTTCTTTGATGGGGAAATCCTAGTGTAACTTTTTGAGAATCTTCCAGAGGTTTATTTTACTATTGGTTAATGTTCCTCCTTTTATGTGCCCTTGTTGTGGCGAATGTTTTGGTTTCATGTTTTTGAAAGGGTTGTACGGGAATCATAGAGATTTTTTATTATGTATTTATGGCAAGATGGGTAATGCCTTGCATGCTGCTCTGTTGTGATATAATGTTCTTGTTATGTTGTACAACCCTTGGATTTTGGTTTTATGTTTTGAGTGTCTAGAGAGAGAGGGTGGCTCTAAGTGGGTGGTCGGTGCACAAAGGGGCGCCAAGATAGCCCTCGTTAGAGTGAATTTAATAACTGATAATTTAAATAATTAACTAGGGGGTGGGTAGAATCACATTAAAAAGATAATTGATGCCCCATCCGCCTTTGAGTGCTACCACAGACTAAAGGGGATTGAGAAGGCCGTGGTTGGAAAGATTGTTGCCTTGTCTTCATGAAAGGTTAACGATTCCGCATGAGCAACCCTATGGAGCAGCGCCTTTAGATAGGTAGCCTGGATAACCATAGATGGAGGCAGCTCCTAGCGCTCGGGATGCCTAGATAATTCGTCAGTAGTCGGAGGCGGCTCCTTGCGATAGTGGTAGCCTGGAGAATCCATGTTAAGCCATGCGATGACACTCTCCTCTAACACTCCTTATTGTGTTGCTTCTTTGGAAATCTTCTGGAAGTGGTTCTTTGTCTTGAATTGATGGAACATAGTTGTTTGAATTGATTTATGGTTTTACCCTATTTTATCTTTGGTGTACTTTGAGGTCTTGTATGATCTCCTTGATATTTGACTTATGACCTTGTACCCTTGTGGTACTGTGATATGATGTTATTAGATTGGTTATTGCAATTTGGAATTGTGTCATGTTTATTAATGCAGTTTATTAGAGGTGTTTCATGATCATCCTTTGGTTATTTGGTTACTGGTCATTGCTTTGATTTTTGTGATGAGATTTATGACTCTTAGATGTGATTGACTATGTCATTGTAATTCCTGAGTGTTATGATACTTTTGTATGACGTTGAGTCTTGTGGTTCTCTGCGTGGATGTTCTTGGTTGAGGTCTCTTTCTTGTTAGCTCCTAGCATGGGGGGTGGGTCTTCGGACTCACATGGTCGGGTGGAACGTGCTCAGCACCCTATTGGGTCCCCAGTCAAGGATCGAGAGGTGCAGATTGGTGCTGTTGCAGCAACTCCAGAGTTGTATCTGTCTTGAAGCCAATTTTGATACTTGTATTTCTCTAATTATTTGTATCATGGTATCTTGTGTATGGTTTCCATTCATATTTGGAACACTCTTGTATCATTGTACTTCTTAAACATTGTACTGTAATGAAATGTTAAACTTGGTGTGGATATTGGCTATGACAGTTGTTATTCAATGTGTTAGGATGATCATGCATATGATGTATTTGCGTATTCAGATGGTTTCTTATCCTTGATCATCATGTATGTGTTATATTTGTTAATGCTTACTTTATATCTTTAGATTTTATTCTTTATGGTTGTTGTATGGATCTAAGTCGCGTAATGACTCCTCGTGTACCCCAAGGGATGTGTGTTAAGGAATCTGTTTAAATGAAATTCATGTTATGACTTAATGTGTATTACATGTATGTTATGTTTATTTAAAAAAAATATATATATATTTGCTGTAATTATTGTGTAATTGTCCTTTGGGGTTCGCATGGCGGGGCGTTACATTAGCACCAATAGTAGAAACCCCCCCATAATGTTGACAAGAATCATGATAGGTACACTAAAACTGTGTGAAACTTATAAGTGCATGTAGGAGAAACAACCTACAAATAAAAGGGTGTGCAAACTAAGGAACACACACATGACGTAAGAATCACTAAGATTCACTGTTGTCATGGAAGGGACACTCACTTGAAAAAGGTGTGATAGAAAACCAAAGACAAACATAAAGCCCCCATGTCACTTTATATGATAGTGTGAATATTAAAGGCACAATAGGATGTGTGAAATCCCCAAAAAGTATACACTAGAAAGACACTTTATCCTTGTGCATCTGGAAAAGATAATGTGGATGAGAAAAATAGCTACAATGACCAAATGGGACAAAATACTAGAAATACATGAAGAAAAGCCAAAAAAACTTCATCCCATGCAAACGAAAATTTTCCAAGAGCTTAAGTGTCCAAGTAATTATTCAATAGAGTGTGAAAACATCAAAAGCTAAATAAAATATACTTTGAGATAAATCTAGAAAAAGTGTATGGATGAAAATGAAGAGCTCTAAAATACCATCCCAATGCCACTGGAATCATGAAAAATAGAGGAAATGGTAAAAAGTTATGAGCTCAAGACTAAAAACAACACCTCTAACTTCAAGAGGCTTTAGAATTCACCACTGGTAGAAAAAATAGGTAATGAGACCCACACCACTATAAAGTTGATAGAACTAGATTTTTGATAATATATTTCTTGCCAAAAAATGTCGTTGTATGCCCAAGTTATGCCAAAAAGAAAAAAGAGCTCTTTTAGGGCACAAAGGGGATCTTGTGGGACCCCACCAGCAAATCATAGGAATGAGGTCAGCATGACATCATGCTAACATCATTAGGAATGGGTATGTGTAGGATCATCATGGAAAAACCAAGCTCTTAAGTGGCAAAAAATTTAGAAAAATCAGAGTTATGAAACTTGACATAAAAATTTGAATAAGTTATCTATATTATTTTAAAAATATGTAAGAATAGAATCTGTAGAAAATTGAATGTAGTTTCTAAACTACTAGGTTTGTTTAAAAAAAAAAATCTATTTGGTGAAAATTTAAAATTTCAATGCAATAGTACTTAAATTTTAGGGAAAAAATAAAAAGTAGGTGTCTGTCTGACCACCCTAACTATAATAAAATAATGACATTTTTTTATAAGATTTTAGATATAAGTAGAAGAATCATGTGCCAATGTGATTCATATTTTTTTGTAATTTTTTTCGAAGTGAATAATTAATTATGAATTTTTTATTACAACTTTTAAAAAATATAAAAACTCGTATGTCTGACCACCTTAACTTGGTCAAAAATTCATGAAATTCATTTTTTGTTTTTTTAATCCTATAGTATTCCAAGCATAGAATGTGATGCATATTTTGGATTCAAAAAATGTGATACTGTTTGAAAGATATAGATGTTTTTCGATCAGCCTATCAATCAGGACTTTAGTCGTAATTCAAATAGAAAATGAATAAGGGTATGTGTAGGATCATGATAGGCCAAAAAGTGGGATATGATGGGTATGTGGCTGATGACCTTTTTTTAACCCAAAATTGATGAAACAAAAGGGTTTTTAAAGGAGATTCTCAGCTTTCCATCAATATAAATTATGCTTTACTTTGAATTTAATAAATAATTATTATTTATTTTCTATTTGAATTACTTAACTAAAGTCTTGATTGATAAGCTGATTGAAAAACATCTATAGCTTTCAAATGACATCACATTTTGAATCTCAAGCATGTGTCACATTCTATTCTTCAGATACTATAGGATTAAAAAAAAAAATTGAATTTCATAAAAGTTTTGACCAAGTTAAGGTGGTCGACAAACTAGTTTTATATTTTTAAAAGTTGTAATAAAAAATTCATAATTAATTATTTACTTGGAAAAAATTACAAAAAATATCCATCACATCCGACATGAGTCCTCTACTTATATCTAAAATCTTATAAAAAATATTATCATTTTGTTGTGGTTAGGTGGTCGATAGACACCTACTTATTTTTCCTAAAATTTAAGTGGCTACTATATTGAAATTTCAAATTTTCACCAAATAGATTTTTTTTTAAATAAACCTAGTAGTTTAGAAACTAAATTCAATTTTCTATAGATTCTATTCTTACATATTTTTGAAATAATATAGATAACTTATTCAAATTTTTACATCAAGTTGCCTAACTCTGATTTTTTTAAATTTTTTGCCACTTAAGGGCCTATTTTTCCATGATGATTCCGCACATACCCATAATAATTACTTATTATATTTAAAGTAAAACATAATTTATATTGGTGGAAAGCTGAGAATCTCCTTTAAAAACCCTTTTCATTTCATCAATTTTGGGTAAAAAGTCGTTAGCCACATACCCATCATATTGCCACTTTTTGGCCCATCATGATCCTACACATACTCGAATATACAAGGAATATTCCCTATCGTCAGGAAAAAATCTAGCCCCATGGAAAAAAATGGCTACCAGAATATGCTCTAAAGCCGACAAAATATTCCAAAAGGTCTTTGAAAATCACATCATTCCAGAAATAGTAGGTCAACAATCAGAAAATTTGTGCAATAGCTGAAAAGTGGAAAATATGAGTCAAAAAAAGTTTAGTCGACCAATAAAAAATGTGATGGAAATATTTGTTGATCACTAAGTGGCAATAAATAACCACTAGCCAATCTAAGGATAGGTCATTGGTCAGCTAAGAAACACCATCAAACAACATTAAATTAGTCATGACAAGGAAGGTATTGGGCCTGCAGGGGAAGGTACCTTGTAGTTACCCCCAAAAAATCCACCTCCCTTTTAAAATATTCAAACCTACTAGTTTTCATTTTACCTACTTTTTAATTTTTATAAAATTTTAAAAAATAAAAAAATTATCTTAAAAAAGGACATCCTTTTTTAATTCACCTTTATTTTTTATCCGCATGCCCAAAATGCACCAAAATTACAGCTAGCCTCCATATCTAGGAAAAAAACAACTTCAAACTCTCTCTTTTGCTCTCTGGAGTTTTCATACCATTTTGATAGTCTTTTTTTATCTCTCAAACTCTCAACCTCTTAGGACTTTTGCTTTCCTTGAAGATTCTTGAGGTTCATTTTGTAGCTTTTTTTTGTTGAGGAATATAGCAATTCTTTATTTGCAGATCTCTTGCATGGGAGGTGTATTTATTCATTATTTGATATTGTGGCTTGTGTCTCGTAGATCTAACCTCAATAGTCCAAATCAAGCCAAAAAAAAGGTAAATCTGACTTTCTCGAAATCTCTTAATCCACTAGAAGACACTATTTTGATCCTAGATGCGCCAAAGTTCACCCACCTCCAAAATTTGCAAAAAAAAAGAAAAAGGGATTCTAGATCTCAAGCCTATAACCCTTGTTAAAGAAAAACCTCATAAATTAAGAAGGGGTTTGCTGAATCTACACTCTGATACCATGTTAGAATTGTGAAAATAACAATCCATAGGATCAAACAATGAACAAAGACACCTTCCATGCAAGAGATCTACAAAAAAATAATATTATATTCCTCAACAAGAAAAAGCTACAAAATGGAAGAGACTATCAAAAGGCATGAATGCTCAAGAGAGTAGAAGAGAGATAATACAATGAGGGTTGAGTGCTATATAGGAGCAACCCTAAATGGTAAAGGGATTACATCAAGACAAGTGTCAACATCACATGCAATGAGATAAAATGATCTGATAATAGCTCACTTCAGTTAACATAGAAAAATATTTAGTTAACTAAATAAATAACTCCTAAGTTTAGCATAAGTTCATGAGAATAAATTAGACTAATAATCAATTAAAGATTAATTAATTATTAGCCAATTTGCATGATTACTCCAACAATATAGAGGCATGTATGTGGTCGCTTGTTAGTGTTAGTGAAAGTTTGGTTAGCCTGGTGTGCTAGCACTAATTGTGAAGGTTGTTGTTTGTGGAATCATGGTGAAGTGTGTCAACATAGATTTGGATCCTAGTTAACCCTTGGTGTCATATTCCTTCACTTATTTCCACCACAAAAGTGTTTGGCATCAACCTATAAATAGTGGTTGCACATTTGAGGTGCATACATTTCATTGAGGTTGACATAGAGAAAGTTTTTCAGGTTGTGAAGGTATATAAGGGTAATTATTAAAGAAGTGTGTGATGCGATGGTTATTTTAGTGCAAGCTTAAACACCTAAGCCTACCAGATGCAGTGAGCAAAAGGTGTCAATATTTTTAGTGTACTTTAAGTTGCTAGAGGTAGTGATCCAAAGGCTGTGGATGGTGTAGAGTTGCAGGACGATCAATTTTTCCTGATGGTTTGAGATAGTGAATCTATCTGTAATAGTCTTGTTCTATTCTTCTTTCTTTTGGACAATGATTCCTTTGGGCAGTGAGCAATTTTTAGTGAGCCATTCTTCTAATTTGAGTAGTGAGCCTATTATATTTAGTGTTGTTATTCATACATATGAGCTAATTATCATTGTGGTTTTTACCTAGTTAGGGGTTTCCATGTAAATATGGTGTTCTCTTGTGTATGGTGTTGAATGTGTTTATATTACTTTTTTTTACATTCTAATAATGATAATAAGGGTTTGATGTTTAATGAGGGTTTAAGGTTTTAATGCATAACTAATTCATCCCCCCTCTTAGATGTCCTATGTGTCTAACAATTGGTATCAATGTTGTGGTTCCTTGAAAGAATATTTATCACTTTAGGTAGATCCGGATGGTGCACAAAAAGGTTGTCAAGTATCATATTATTGATGGAATGAAATATTCTTATTGGAAAACTATGATGGAAACCTTTCTTGTCTCTTTAGGATTTGGAGTCTAGAATTTAGTTGAAACTGGATATACTATGCCTACTAATAGCTCAACAAGTGATGATGAGGTCAAGGATTATGAGAATAACAACAAAGTAGTAAATGCTATCTTGAGTTGTCTTTTTAATTCTGAACTCGGAAAGGTGATAAGTCTCAAAACTACTAAAGAGGTCTAGGTGAAGTTGCAAAGTATTTATGAAGGAGATGATAAGGTTAAGAAAGCAAGATGTAGAATTTCAAAGCCAGATTTAGAAACCTAAGGATGTTAGAAGATTAAGAAATTACAACCTACATGCTCAAAGTGGATGAAGTTGTTAATGCAATCGATGGTCTTGGTGGTAAGCTCGAAGAAATTGAAGTTATAAAAAAGGTATTGATAACTCTTCCCAAATCTTATAGTTCTAAAGTTTTTGTTATTAAGGAAGCTCATAATTTAGATCAATATTCTAGAGATCAAATGTTTGGTGCTTTAATTTCTTTTGAATTTAGAGAGTTTGGTAAAGATGCTACAAATAAAGAAACTACCTTTAAATTCAGCAAGGCAGAGAAGGATGTTGAATCAGATCTAAATGATATTGATGAGGTGGAAGTAAATTTTGTAAGGAGATTGATAAAGGGAATTGAAAAATATAGAGGTAAGTTACCCTGTAAGTGTTTCAATTGTGGATAGATAGGTCATTAGGCTTCTAAATTTCCAATCAAAGTTGTAAATGACAAATATAAGGATCATAAAGGTAAATCTATTAAGAGTTATTATGTTGAAAATACAATGGTGTATCTGATGATGAGGAATCATACTATCCTGATGAAGATAGTGATGAATGCTTATTCATGGCTCTAAATGTGGGAACTAATTCTAGTAATCCTAAAAGATGTGTGAATTAAAGTGCTTTGAAAACAAGTCACAATATTGAAGGAACTATGTTGACTTTTTTTCATGCAAGAGAGGAGAGAAACTATTGGATAATTGATAGTGGATGCTCAAATCATATGATTTGTGACAAGAGTAATTTTTTTAAACTTGAAAAGTATGATGGTTGTCTTGTGAATTTTGGTGATGATACATTTGCTAAGATCTATGGAAAAGGTTCAATTAGCTTTGATGGCAAGCATAAAATAGATGATGTTATTTATGTCAAGGGCCTTTGGCATAATCTTCTCAGTGTAGGAAAAATGTGTAGCAAAGGATATAATTTGGTGTTTTAGGATGATGGCTATGAAATCATAAAGGGAAGCTCCAAAACTTTTGTTGCTATAGGAAAAAAGACAAAAATAAATTTTTATTAGCTCAAAGGTGGTGGTGTTAAGTGTTTTATGTCACAAACCAATGAAAGCTAGCTATGACATAGAAGAATGGGTCACATTAACTCTGATAGCCTAGTGAAGATCAGGTCTACTAATGCTATGAGAGATTAGCAAGGATTACAAAACCTATCAATGCAATCTACAAAGAGTTTCATTTTGGAAAATGAACAAAGAAGAGGTTCAAGACTAAAGAATATTATATCATAGGACCTTTAGAGTTGGTCCATACAGACCTATGCGGACCTACCAGAATAAGAAGCTCTTAAGGTGACAAGTATTTTATGTTATTAATAGATGATTATTCTAGAATGACTTGGGTGACATTTCTCAAAGAAAAATTAGAAGCTATAGATAAGTTTAAAGCCTTTAAATTTAGGGTTGAGAATGAAATGGATTTGAAAATCAAGTTCCTGAGGTCTGATAGAGGTGGCGAGTTCACCTCCAATGAGTTTATTAGTTTTTGTGAAGATCATGGAATAAAGAGATAGTTATAAGCTCCTAGGACTCCTTAAAAAATGGATTTATGGAGAGGAAGAACAAGATTGTTCAAAAAGTAGCAAGATCCATGATGAAGGAAGAAAATCTATAAGATCTCTATTGGAGAGAATCAATTCATACTATAGTATACATACTTAATAGAGGACAAGCTAGAGTGAATATCTCAAAGACTACTTATGTGTTATGGTATGGAAAACCTCCTATTGTGAAATATTTTAGAGTGCTTGGAAGAAAATACTATATCAAGAGAGATGAAGAAAACTTGGAAAAGTTCAATGCAAGATCTAATGAAGGAATCTTCCTTGGATACTCTATAAAAACCAAGGCATACAAATGCTACTATGGGTATGTGCAAGATCATCATGGAAAAAACAGGCCCTTAAGTGGAAAAAAAATTCAGAAAAAATCAGAGTTAGACAACTTGACATAAAAATTTGAATAAGTTATCTATATTATTTCAAAAATATGTAAGAATAGAATCTGTAGAAAATTGAATGTAGTTTCTAAACCACTTTTTTTTTTAAATCTATTTGGTGAAAATTTGAAATTTCAATGCAATAGTACTTAAATTTTAGGGAAAAAATAAGTAGGTGTCTTTCTAATTCATCCTAACCACAATAAAATGATAATATTTTTTTATAAGATTTTACATAAGTAGATGACTCATGTTCGAATGTGATGCATATATTTTTGTAATTTTTTCCAAGTAAATAATTAATTATGAATTTTTTATTACAAATTTTAAAAATATAAAAACGCATATGTCTAACCACCTTAACTTGGTCAAAAATTCATAAATTCATTTTTTTTTTTAATCCTATAGTATATGAAGCATAGAATGTGATGCATGTTATGGATTCAAAAAATGTGATACTTTGAAAGCTATAGATGTTTTTCAATCAGCCTATCAATTAGGACTTTAGTCGTAATTCAAATAGAAAATGAATAATAATTATTAATTAAATTCAAAGTAAAGCATAATTTATATTGGTAGAAACCTGAGAATCTCCTTTAAAAACCCTTTTCATTTTGACATCAATTTTGGGTAAAAAAAGAAGTCATCAGCCACATACCCTACAAATACCCATCATATCGCCACTTTTTGGCCCATCATGATCTTGCACATACCCCTATTGGGATATGGTGTTGTACACCATTGCATAAAATGATATCTTATAATGTTGTAATTAAATAATTATTTAGTTGTGATACACCTAGGTGGTGTGGTTAATCACACTAGGTAACAATTTGGGGGACCACTTGATGTATTGTAACAGATTATATTATTATTTAATGTGTGGGAGACATGTGATAATAATTTAATATTGGGGAAGGGTCTGTGCAAGATCATGGGGGTCTAAAAAGTGGTGATGTGAAAAGGCATTTTTAACTTACCCAAAAATGTGAAAATCCACTTTACTTTTTCTAAGCTCAAGTAGAAAGTACATGGTGCCATAACAAACACCAAAGATAAACGGAAATTCATTTTGGAATGGATATCCATTTAGTTTAAGTTGTATTTTTTAATTTGGTCGTGTCTGGCATTATATTAAGTTGTTTTCTTATATTATTATATAATTTTAAATATATTATAATATAATACTATAATACATTAACTATATAATAATATAATATTATATAATATTATATTATAATATATAATAATGTAATATTATATAATATAAATATTATATTATAATATAATATAATATAAGATATATATTATATATAATATATATTATATTATATTATAATATTATATATAATATATTATATAATATCATATCATATTATAATATAATACAATATATTATAATATAATACAATATATTATAATATAATATAATATATATAATATGTTATAATATAATATAATATATATAATATGTTATATAATATCATATTATATTATAATATAATATAATGTAATGTATTGTAATATAATATAATATTTTATTATTATATTGTAAAATGATACAATATATGATAATAATAAATATGTTAAATTATATTATATTATAAACATGTTAAATTTGTGCTCGTAATATATGGGGGTCGGGTCCCGGACTCGACCAGTTAAAAAAAAACATAAACAAAACAGATATCCATTTAGAAATGGATATTTGTTTCTTGTGGCATAAAATAAAAAAAAGCAAAAAAGCAAAACCTGAGAGTTAGTTTTCATCCTACATTTCCTTTCTCTACCCATGTTTTCATTTAGTGAAATCGGATATCCGAATGGCATTGGATTTTTTTGCTCAAATCACTCAAATTTCATAGGTATTTATAAATTTTAATGTTTTTCTTCAATTTTATATAATTAGTTTTGCATTATTTTTTTGTGAATTTTAGTCAAAAAAAGGTTTTTTAATAGGTTTATTATTGCATTAAAATGATTATTAATTTTTAAAATTTTCATCAAGAAACAGGCTTAAGAGTGGTTGATCCCAACCCCACTCAAGGTGAAAACCTTACAAATCCTCCTTCGCCACCACTGTTTCCAAACTAAAATGTGCCCACAATACATGAATCTATTCATAAAAAATTAAATCAATTGAGAAACATAGTTTGAATTTATGAGACACTCCCTGAGCTATAAGATATGAAAAGAACTTTAGAAACAATCATTTCAAATGTTGAAACTCTAGCAAACAAGCATAATAGGTTTGTAGAGTAGCAAGAGGCCCGAAGGGAACATTATGCCAATGGGCTATCATATGATGAAGTGAGGGCACTTGATATTGACAAATCCCAATTAGCCCATCTATTCATCAATCCCAAAATAGGATAGCTAGTAGATGTGTGGAAGCCAAAATTTTCAATTAAATGGTGCACACATAGAGGTATATTAGATAATTTTTGGAGATGCTGGTGGATGGTTTTTGATAAACCACCCAACAATAATCTTGACGTCTCTCAATATTTTCTATGAAAATTATATGCCAATTTTTTCCTAGGGAGGCATGTCAATTACTTTGACATGTGAGATTTCTAAGGTGTGGGTAAAGGGATGCCATAGGATAGACCTAGAGCACACCGAGTCACCTCAGTTCTTCCTGCCCCGCTTATTGTTTATAATGCCCCTCTGTATCAGTCTATTTGGGCATTTAGGTAAGTGGTTATGGTGTTATATCATTGTTTATTTGGTTGTTTTATTATGGATGTATGATTGGATTTATGAAGGAAACTTAATATTTTATAGGGCCTTGATAAATCAATTAGTTAAATTAAAACTTGCTTGCATGATAATCTTATAAATTTAGAATTTAAAATAACAATAATAATAATTAAAACAAATCAATTTCTTGAAATGGAAAGCAAATGTTTATAAGTAATGAAATTGAGTTGTTATAAATAAATAAATACCATTTAAATTTCATTTAATAATAATTGAGAATTTGGGAATTGTGAGACTTTAATTAATTAAATGGAAAGATAAGGTGATTTTAAATAAATCTTGATGAAAAGATTTTCGAACTAATGTTAAAGCATGAGAAAATAGAAAAAGGAATAAATCACACACATGCATGACTTCAATCAAATTGTAGATTGGGAATCTTGCCATTTTTTGTTGATTTTAAATGAATCTTGCCATTTTGGTGAGAATTTTATTAGATATTCTTTTTAAAGAAAAAAAAAAATGAAAAGAAAGCCATTTTTTTCGGGGGAAATTCAGAAAAAGGAAGTTTGGACTCTGCAAAAATAATTGGAAAAAAAAAACTAATATATTCTTCCCCATGAAAGAGGATAGGAAAGATGTTGTTCCAAAGCTCCTAATACGGCATAGGTAGGAGGGCAGCGGGGAAGAGCTCTTATGTCTCTGGTGTTAGCAATCCCAAGAGGCATGAAGGTTGGCTGGGAGCTTCATACCAGTTGAAGCTATACCTGTAGAAGTCATAGCTTGCTACTCGTCGCTCTGGACAGTGGAGGAATGATGAAATGGCTATTTATCAGGTCAGAGGATTGTTGAATCTTCCTATACACTTATGTTTTCACTAGAGTAGTCGACTGTTGCAGGGGTATAATTTCATTGTCATTGGTACCGCATTTGATAATGTTGAGTGCTTCCTTTAGGTGGCTTTAGTTATGCCTTTGTTGATGGATATGTATCTGGCTGGAAATCGATGGTGTTGTATTATTTGTCGTGGTTACTACCCTCCAGTGTTTATTATTGATAATTTTCCCTCTGTGTGTTTTAAATTTACTTCTCTAATTCTGTTGGGCCTTCGATATCTTTGGTCTTACCAAGAACCCACTTTGTGCAGTACTTCATTGTTGCATTGAGTGCCTATGGCGGGTCATGCCCCACTCAACAAATTGGCGCATAGGATTTATTAAACCTGTGTCACCGATTTTTAGATATATACATATATTGGGTTCTGCATTCGCTTACCTTTGAGATTTTGAATTGCCATGTCTAAACTCTTCATCGAATCTCATGTGACCCCGATTTGTCTCGCAGCAGGAAGATTTGACTCGACTGTATACACCGATCCAATGCTTGGCCTATGTTTCCTCGTATGGCATATATGTGTGTTTTGCTTTGATATTGTAATTGAATTGTGTTGTGGGCTCTCGTCTTTGGTGTTAAAACTTCTATCTCTAATTTCATTTACTTCGATCCTCTGTGATTCGTGATCTCTTGCTTGTAAGCACTTCATATTGTAGCCTATCCTTGCTTGTAATTTGTCCTGTAGCCGGTTCTAGAAACTTCCGTTGAGAATTCAGGGTCATTACCTCATTTTCACCCCTTAATTATATTATCTTGCTCCTTGCAAATCAAATTTATCTTCTTGTTAATCTCTCTGATTTCTTTGTCAAACTGTCTCAGCTGCGGCGCTTGATCATAACAGGAAATTTCAAAGGTTTAAATAACCTGCTTGATTCCACTGAAAATCTATCGTAGTTCCAGTACTTGAAAATAAATCTTGTCAATGTACTAACATAATAGAGAGATTACCGTGATCGTGGTGAAGTTTAATTTCCAAACTCCAAATTTGAGCGCGTCTCTGGAAACTCGCCATCAAACAGAAATGCGTCAAGTTCAAAATAAAAGAAAAGAAAAAGTTGCACATTATTTCTTCTGCTCTTAAGTCGTGCATTTGCACCTCACCTTCCTCCTTCCCTTCAATCTTGTGGATAACAGTTGGGATATGATAATAATGCAAGTAGATGGTGTTATTTCCAAATTTTAGCATTCACTTTCTAATATACTTGGCAACCTGTCACAGTTATAGTAAATTAGAGTTGGGGCATTATACAGAATTAAATAGCCTCCATGAAACCCTTGGCAACCTATCACAGCTACAAATTTTAGACTTACAAAAAATGTAGTAAGTTAAATAGCTTCTCTGATTTCATTGGCAGCCTGTCATAGCTACTCACTTGAACATAACAGGAATTTTTAAAAGTTATGTAATCTCTTTGGTTTCATTATCAACCAGTTTTTGCTGTGGCACTCGTACATATTAGGAAGTTAAATACTTAAATAATCTTCGCAAGAACACTGTCCCTTCCCTGCTTAAAATGGTGATGAATTTTGGTGAAGATTTTAAAAACAGTGGTAAAGATTCACATCTCTTAGAACTATTTCTCTTGCAACATTATTTGAGGTACAACTAGGTGTAATGTGACTGTCAGAGCATACTCGAAGGTTCTTAACAACTCGAATAGTTTTGGGGTAGCTTTAACAAAGTAATTTGCAATTTCCTACTTCTCACTATGGTGGCAGATAAATCATTCTTTCTCTGCATCTTCCACAGCATTAAGTAAATGCCTTGAAATTAGATAATACCCTGTCATCTTCACCTATCAAACTGATTTCTCCAACTTTGCATATGTTTCCTA
>VDFB02389937.1:0-10245 GCA_007258455.2 Sequoia sempervirens
ATGGAGGATAACTTGTTGTGTGTTTCAATGGTGACCATACTCACAGAGGAGTAGGTGGAGAATTATGTTGCAACAAGTCTTCAAAAAGTGGATCTGCTACTCCTTGAGCCCTCAATCCTCGTGTATGCCTTCTATCTGCTAGAATGTAAATCTAAACAAGATGAAGATTAAAAATAACAATACACAAGAACACAATAAGATACTAGAAAACTTATTCACTTCAATCAAAAGCGTGAGGCTTTAATTGCATGTGTCATTCCCTAGCAGAGTCACCAAAAAACTGTTGGGTGAAAATTATGTAATCCCTTTTTAACAAATTACACAACCTACTTTCATCCATAGTTGTGTGAGATGTAATCTCTCCTCTTACAAAGGGGAGGCGCCCTTACTACTTACTAAAACTAAGTAAAACTAATTAAGTATTCAAAAAAATGTACACTACAATTAAGATATAGGGTTGTGTCACATTCATACTTCTCTCTTCTTTCAGAGAATATGTTTTACAATGCTTCATGGTTGGTAATTTTGATATGATATAACTTCAAACTAAAAATAAAGCAGTAATTCTAATATCTCTATCTTGTCAAAGCAAATCCTAGAGATACGAGCATGATAACAATAAACGATAAAATAAGAAAAGAAAAGCTCACGAAGGCACAAATTCGTTACGTAGCTTTTCAACAATGGATCCTTGGGATATGTAACAATTGTCATATTAGAAGCACAAATTATTCTAGATACAACAATTCCACGAACAACATGAAAAAATACAAGAACAAAGTCTTGTAGATAATTCACCAATACTTATCCAAATAGTATCACAAATTCAAATAAAGAGTGCAACATAGTTTACACATATTTATTTGAAGTTCTTATATCTCACTCACTAATCACTGCCAATCTCAATCAAATCCAAAAGATAATCGATCCAACACAAAGTATGGTATGCAACTTTCTTCTTTATTGATCAAAATAGATACACAAAGATGAACACAAAGTTTCAGGTATTTGCTTCTCAAAATGGGCACCAATGCATGAATTTAACCCCCAAAGTCAACTAAAAGTCTCATAAAAGAAAGAAAAAGTAAAATAAAACTAAAATAAAAAGAAACATCAATGCAAAAATTTAATTAAACCCAATTCCTTAGTGTTGGGTGAAAATTATGTAATCCCTTTTTAACAAATAAAACAACCTTAATTTCAACCACAACTGTGTGAGATGTAATCTCTCCTCTCAAATAGGGGAGGAAACCTTCTAACTACTTACTAAAACTAAGTAAAACTAATTAAGTATTCACAAAAATGTACACTACAATTAAGAGATAGCGGTGTGTCACATTCATACTTCTCTCTTTTTTTAGAGAATATGTTTTGCAATGCTTCACAGTTGGTAGTTCTGATTCAATACAACTTTAAACTATTTTTTTTTTAGTAATTCCAATATCTCTATCTTGTCAAAGCAAATCCTAGAGATACCAGCATGATAACAATAAATAATAAAAGAAGAAAGAAAAGGTCACGAAGGCACAAAGTCATTTCGTAGCTTTTCACCAATGGATCCTTGAGATATGTAACGAGTGTCATATTAGAAGCACAAAGTCCTATAGATACGCAATTTCCATGAACAAAATGAAAAAATACAAGCACAAAGTCTTGTAGATAATTCACCAATAGTTATCCAAATAGTATCACAAATTCAAATAAAGAGTGCAACACAAAGTTTACACAGATTTATTCAAATCCCTTAGATCTCACTCACTAATCACTGTCAATCTCAATCAAATCCAAAAGATAATCAATCCAACACAAAGTATGGTATGCAAATTTCTTCTTTATTGATCAAAATAGATACACAAATATGAACACAAAGTTTCATGTATTTTCTTCTCAAAATGGGCAACACTTCATTGCAAAAGATAAACGATAAAGAATTCCCTCATATTTATAAAAGAGAGGGAATAGAAAATCTAGGAAAAGTAGATGAGAAAAATTAGGAAAGTTAGGTGAGCTAAATTAGGAAAATCTCACCTAACAAGTCAACATATTCAAAGATGTTGTCCATCTTTTTGGGAAAACATCTATGTTTTTACATGTAATTACATTTTGGAAAAAGACGTGTAAGATGTCAAGAACTATTTACAAAATGCGTAAATGAAAGAAAAAACTATCTAACACTGGAGATGAAAAGAATTCTTCATGGTTCCTTGCATTGGGTGTGGAAGTATTCATATCTCTTCTTTGTCTCCAGAAGGAATGCCTCATCTAGACCAATAGTGTAATCCACAATGGTGTGAACTCTGGTGATTGATCTTCTAGCAGATGAGTGAATCTTCTCAAATCTGTCAAGATGCGTCTTGAGATTATCAAGAGAAAGTTGTATGTCACAAATTGCATGAATGGAGGTCTTTGAAAAGTTTGCATCCTCCACTTGCTTCATGAAGGCTTCCTTGTAGATCTGTGAAAGTTCACTGGCCGGGAGGAAAATATGATCTTCATCAAGGAGCTTACCTGGTAACTCCTTAATTCCATTTTCAAGGATAACACAATGTCCTTCGACATCTTCTTGTACTTGGTGGATATCATCAATGAGACTTGATCACTTAAATGCGATGCTTGAGGGATTCTCTTACCTCCACATATTTCTCTTTGTCGAGAATTACCCCAACTTCCACCACCTTACTTAGCTTTGCCTCTTTCATTCGTACCAAAATGAGAGGCATTTTTCCATTTCTTTTTGCTCTTGGGAAAGTATGCTTTCTTCCTTATCAAGCTCTGATTTTAGCTTGTCTATCTGAGTTGACTTCTCATCCGTAGCAACTATGACTTGTTAACCATGTTCTATCATTTTGTTAATGAAATCATACAACACCTTACCCTTAGAGGAAAACTTCTCCACCTTTTTCACTGTTGGTTCATCAAGGCTTACCATAGCCAAAGGTTGTACATTTCCTGAAGAGCCTACTAGTTTCCTCAAAACAGCTAAATAATGCTTGGCCTTCTCCTTGTACATATTTTGGGCTTGTTCCATCTTATCAAGCCTTCCTGCTAAGGCATCCAAGACCACCTGTGCATCTGCCTTTGCACTTTCATTTTTCACTTTTCCTAGCTGGACTCTCATGACTCTGTAGTCCTCCATGTTTACATCACCTTCCTCTTACGAGGGTAGACCAATCTCTACAAACTTATGACTAGTTTTTTCAACATGAAGCCTTGAATGTACCTTTTCCTTTTTCTTCCCCTTGGCTTTTGGAGGAGCAATCTCTTCAAGATCGAGCTCTTCTGGAGAGATCATTTGTTTCTTTCGCTTTGATACTTGAGAGACCAACCAAGGAGGAAGGGATGAATTATATGCTTCTTGACTCACCGTCAAATCTTGTGTAACAACTTGTTTTGTAGAAATGATTGGTATGGTAACAATCGGGGTAGTATCTATCATGATTTATCTAGTAGACTACATACCAAGTTGACTCTGCAAAGACACATTCATAAATATTTCCAATTCAGCTTCAAATGAAATGTCAAAAGATGGAGATGACAAACTTGGGATGGACGATGGAGAGCTTGACAAGATATCGATAGTTTGTAGATTTGAAATTGCAGGAGGAGTGGCAAGGACAATTGACATTGCAGGGGGATGAGAAACATCTACTACATGTATGGTAGATGTGGGAGGAGGTGAAGTAGGAAGAGGAGGTGGAGGAGTGTTAGGATTGGGAGGTGTAAGAGGAACATTTGAAGTTACAGGTGATGATGTTCGAGGAAGATCTTCAACAATGTTCTCATGAGGAGATAGTTGTCATTCATCATCATGCCCAAGTTCTTCCTCATCACCTTCCTTTTCTCCTTCATCTTTTTCAGACTCCTCTTCTTTTGTAGACTCTTCTTCTTCTTCAAACTCTTCTTCTTTAGATTCTTCACTTTTGTTTCCCTCTTCTTCTTCAGAATTTTTTTCCTCAGAAGCAAGCTCTTTTCCTTCTACATGTGTAGGTTTAGATTTTGTTGCCTCTTATTTTTCAACAGTCTGTGTAACTTTCTTACCAACAATGAACTTGATTCTAGGACCTCTTCGGGAAGAAGAGGGAATATTTGCTTGTTTGTTCTTTGAGTGGAGTTCTAATTTTTGACTGGTTTCTGCTCTTGGTGGTTCTCCTTCTGATTCAGTTTTGAAAGCTTTCATTTGGAAACCATGTTTATGCAACCATTTTGTTGTGTTGTGGAAGATGGGAGCAAATCTTTCCCTGATAGAGATACATTCCTTTTCAGACCATTGAATCAGAGGTAAGGGCCTCTTAGCAATCTCGTCTTCTTCATAGGCAGAGTTTAGGATGTCGCTAGGATCTTGGAAATCCTCTGGTAGATCAGCCACACCCAACTCTTTGATTTTCTCTACTATTAGCTTGAAAAATTCCATTTTGTGGATGTCTTCTTCATCCCTCCAGTCAACCCATATGTCTTCAAAACAATCGACATGCATGTGATCCTTTTTCAATTTTCTCTTCACATCCTGGTAATTAAAGTCAAATCTATATTTGTATGTTTGGATAGTAACAATCTACATCTCTGCATAGACTGACTTTTCCTTTTGTACACTGTGAACATTATACCTTCCAATTGTCAGTGGGAACTTGAAACCCGGTTTGTGAATTCTCATGCATTCCTTGTGAACTGATATGAGTTGTCTGCATGGCTCCATGAGTATCCACTTATCTGAGGGATATCTAGGCAACACGTAATGGCACCTAGTATAGCAACCTACCCTCATATAAGTGAAAGATGGAAATTGCAAAAAGATACAACCAACCTTACTCACCACTTTGTATGCCTCATCTGAAACTCTCTTCTTTTTGAGAGTTGGATCAAAACTGAACAACAGGGGTGCAAAGAAGGCATTTGTGACCCTCCTGAAATGATGAAGACTTTCTTTCAGTTTCAACTGATAAAAATATTTATACACGGGCACAAAATGTCAGTTTCGCTTTGTAGATAGCCCTGGAAATTGCCTCATCACAACAACAACATACACCAAATAATAATTCATGTAGAACTTCAGAGTGGATGGCATATTTATCAATTGCTCATGAATTTCATTAGTGATTTGGGTTCCCCAATCAATATGAGCTTTCTTTCTCCTAATGATTCAAATGTATTCATACATCCACTCCTGAAAATGAGATGACTCAGGCAATCCTTTAACCCTGCTCAAGAGAGTAATCATGTCCCTGACATCCTCTTTAAAATCACTTCGAGTAAGCCCCTTTGGCCATGTTGAGATAGTAGGCCTAGGTATTTTCAATTATTGGTTGTTAATCAAATTTTTAGCCTTAGTTGGATCTTGATCATAAACTTCTTGTGCCTGTTGCATTGAACTCTTTGTGTATTGTTCCATGCGGGGAACATGAAAAACAATGTCAAAGAATTCAAGATCCAATCTCATCATGACTTGTCTTGAGAAGTCTATTACACTTCTACTATCTCTGATGTAGTGAACTACAAACTCCATATTATGAGCAGAAGTCGGGAATGTGGACACCAGATGCAAATTTCTATGGACAATGGCTCTCAAGCTGTCTTCCAAGGGATTTTTCTCAATTCTCTTTACAAAGTCTTCAAGGTCTTGATGACCAACTTCAGTGTCCTTGATTTTGTCCACCTTCGAGATCACCATAGTAGGCACAAAGACACCCTAGTATTTATATTTCATTTTGCCCTCTTTCTTAGAAGACAAAGGAAGATTCTTTGTTGTCATCTAGAAATAATAGAATCAAGAGATATCACCTTCGAGGTCACCTAATGAGATCTTGAGAGAAACTGAAAGAATAGTGAATCAGCAAATGTTAGGAGAAAATACAGTGTTGGGAAGCGTGAGGAAAGCAGGCAATTTGGAGCAAGTGTGAACGAGCTATTTTTCATGGAAAATGGAGCATGGGTGAAGAAACAAGGTTTAGAGCGCAAGCAAAGTGATTTCAGAGTGTTAGGGGAAAAAACTATCTTTTGTGTAGGAGCGTTGAAAATCAGCGCTCCTACATCTTGAGGTGATAGTTTTGCATGTAGGGGCGCTGGAAATCAGCGCTCCTACATGTTCAACATGTTTGGAAGATAGCAAGTGTATAAGCGCTAAAAATTAGCACTAGTGCATGTAATAGAAAGTTAAGTTTATGCTCAGGCGCTGAATTTCAACACTTGAGCATATCTATCCTCCTTCATGAGTTAAGTGTTTAGGCAGAATTTTTTACCGCTTTAACATTTTGAAGTCATGAAACTCCATGTAGGAGCGGTGATTTTCACCACTCCTACATTTGGAGTTGATGAAAATTTTCAAATGAAGTGGTAGACAATTTTAGCGCCTTGACATTTGTATGGAAAGACCTTCAATGTTCGAGTGGAAAAATTCTCCACTCGAACATGTGAAGTGAAAGATCATTTGAAAATCATTGAAAACTTCAACAATACTACTTGCAAAGATTAACAATTCCAACGCTTGAGCATGATAGGAAAAAATGGTGGCGAGATCTTAAGAGGACAAACTTGAATAAGAGGATGTGTGAAACAAAGCGTTAGGAATAAACTAGGGCATGCATAAGAAGAATGTGCAGAACAAAGGAAGAAAAGAAGGGTTTGATTTGCTTTGAGGAAGGATAAATCGAACATGAAAAGATCAAACCCCAAAATAAATAAAAACGTAATAGCAATAGATTTACTAAAATGAACAAAGCATCAAAAGTAAAATCATGACAAGGAGGAAGGAAGAATGACATACCTAGGAGAAAACACAAAATTTTGAAAACCATAGCTTGAAAATATGGTGAAAACCAAGAATCCAAATGTGTTGAGAGCCTGAGAAAAACCAACATGAGAAGGAGGGAAAGAAGTCAAAAGCAAATGAGGTTAGATCAACCTAAAAACACCTTAAAATTCTTTTTAAAAATATCATAAATGCAACTTAAGTTGCATTAATGATGGCGGACTAAGTGGTGAAATACATGCATGAGCGGTGAAAATCACCGCTTGTGCATGTAACAAACTTGACTAAGGAAAAATGTACAAACGCTAAATTTTAGTGCTTTAACATTTCAAAGTTTGAGAACAAAGTGTAGGAGTGTTTATTTTCAACGCTCCGACATGTTTCACAATTTGATTAACTCTCAAGGGATGAGAGTTCACGAAGATACTCATTTCAAATCTCTTCGAAAGGAAGATGGGGGAGAACACTCAAATAGACTGTTTGAGGTTTTGGACCATGCTTCGAGGTGAATTGAAATTTTCCTCATTTGCGTGCTTGAAGTGAATGGAACTACGAAACAAACAAGTTTCGTAAGGGGTTATCATGTGAATCTGGTGCAACTAGAATTGAGGATAACACTTGGTTTTTTGAATTCCCTCTATGTCGTGCTCTTGATTTGACTGTCACATGGGTCGGTTGGCTGGGGGGCCCAACAAGGCTCCCCAATCATGGAATACTATTCACAAGCCTAGCATGGTTTCAGGTTCTATTGTTCCCAAAAATGTTGTTTCATGTATTGGTACTCCTTCTAGTACCACTATCCCTTCCTTTGTTGCATTGGAAGTTGGTATAGTTGGAAAGTCACCTCTATCCCCATCTCTAGGATTGGATTTTTTTTTTGAAGAAGAAGAACTAGCTTCATTTGTGGATAAACTGGTGGGTGGTACTCACCAGCTTTGGTTAGGTTGAACACAGTGGCTGCCTCGTGTTCAGTGATTGGTCAAGAAATTGATGTTCCTAAAGCGTTGATGATTAAAGCTATGGATGGCCTCAAGCTGTCATTAGTGGGAAAATTTTTGGTGTACTGTTTGAACATAGAGTAGGTAAGACACTAGGTTGTCTCCGTTTGGAATTTAAAAGACAGTGTTTCTATTAGTGCTATGGCCAAAGGTATTTTCTTGTTCTCCATTGTTGTCTATGAGGACATGTTAAAGGTTCTTACAGGAGGCCCTTGGGAATTTGATGTTGGTTTTAATAACTTCCTCTCATTGTCTAAATGGAAGTCAAGCTTTGACCCTTCTACTGACTTGGTTGCTATTGCTCCTACGTGGGTATGCCTACCTCGACTACCTTTAGAATTTTGGGATATTGGAATCTTCAAGGGGATTTCCAACTCATTTAGAAGCCTTTTGGTTGTTGATAAGATAACCCAAGAAAATTATCGCTTAGTTTTTTCTCAGATTTGTGTTAATGTGGCCATTAACACTGTTTTTCCTACTTTGGTGCTTTTGAAATCAAAGTTTGGAAGCTGGTCTCAACCCCTAGACTATGAAAATGCTAGATTGTTTTGTCAATCCTACAAGAAAATTGGCCATCTAATTGAATCCTATAATAAGAGGCCTCAAAGTGTGTCAAGTGAGGTGCCTTGTCCTGTAATAAAGTCTACGATAATGAAACCAAAGGTTGTTGCTAATGATTCCCCATCATTGGAAGAAAATAATGGTGGTGCTTTGAAATCCTTGAAAGAAGCTGCCCCTGAGATTGGTGAAAGGTAAGTTTGGAAGAGGCCCCTTGTGAGGGTAGAAAAATTAATTGAGAAGAGTAGTCGTCCTTGAAGGAGATAGATGAAGAGATGAAGATATTTGAACATTCCCCTAAGAAACTCAAAATAAATCACGGTTTGGCTAATATATTTGTTCCTGGATTTGAAGAGAATAGTGAGTTTGTCGAGGAAGGAGAAACTATCTCTCAGGTTGCTAAAGCTTCATTTTCCCCCTCTCTAGCTCAAGGAGATATCTTTTAGAAGGAAGGGAGGAATATCAAGGAGTCGATGGCTATGTTGGGTTTCCCATCTTCACCCTCAGATGAGATGGATGATGAAGACTGGATTCAAGCGAATAGAAAGTCGAAAAAGAAAAAGAAACTGGATGTAGGAGGAGGAAATAAGGTTGGAATACCTTCCTAGAAGAAAACTAGAAACAAAGACATTGTGTGTGATGGGGCTTCTGGTAGACAAAATACTTTGGACTCAATTGTGGGTCCAAAGTATAAAAAGAAGCAAGGGAGGTTGTTTCCCCCCCCGTTTCTATTTCTTGGTGATTTGGTTGCCTGTCCCCCTGTTAATGAAGATTCTATCCTAGAATACTAGGGGCCTTAATAGTCCCTATAAATAATATTTGATTAAAACTTTCCTACTGGATAAAAAATTTGATGTTCTATTACTTCAGGAAACAAAAATGAAGAAGGAAACTTTTGATAAGATTATTTTGAATATTTGGCCCAGGGCTAATTATTTTTTGAGTGTGGCTGAAGATGTTTCGAGGGGTATTGTTACTCTATGGAACCCCTCAAAACTTAAAGGCTTTATGGGATTCTTTGGTAAAAATTATCTTATGGTTTCCTTTGAAGACCTCATTACCTCTAAAAAAATGGAATCTGATTAATTTTTATGCTCCTAATTCCTATCATGAAAGATTGTTGCTTTGGGATTTTTTGGATGATAGTATAAAGAGTAGAAAGGAGGATTTTTGGATGCTTGGAGGAGATTTCAACTCTCTGCTTCTACCTTCAAAAAAGTTGCGGGGCCTTGTTGACTATTCCAAAAGTATGATGGATTTGTATGGATTCATCAACTCTGTGGGGTGATATGATGTCCCCCTTTTGGGTACCCAATTTACCTGGTCCAACAGGAGGCTTGGAAATCAATTGATTCAAGTTAAATTGGATAGGTTCCTAGTTTCCTCCAATTGGAACATCTCTTAGAAAATTTCTCTCTGCCCTTCCAAGAACAAGATCCAATCATAATACTATCATGCTAAAGAGAATGTTGACTCTGTTAAAGGTCCTTTCCCCTTTAGATTTAAAATAATGTGGACCCTTCACCCTAATTTTTCTTCTCTAATTGAAAAATGGTGGAATGAACCCTCTGTTTTCACCCCTATGTTTTGTCTTGCTGATAAATTGAGAAGAATTAAAGAAAGAGTGAAGGGCTGGAACAAGATTACCTTGGTAAAAAATTTGAAACAAAAAAGTCCTTGGGTGAAAGGATTAAGGAAGTGCAGGATAAGATGGAGTCTGGGATGGTGGATGAAAATATTTGTAACCAGGAATGTAACTTGAGAGTCCAATGATTTAAGATCAAAAAATAGGATGAGATTTTTTGGAAACAAAAATCCCATGTCTAGTGGCTCCAGGATGGGGATCGAAATACTAAATTCTTCCACCAATCCACTATGAAACACAAAAGTAGGAATATGATAAGACAACTTAAGAAAGAAGATGGCAATTTCGTCACTACTGAAAAA
>VDFB02389938.1:0-15186 GCA_007258455.2 Sequoia sempervirens
GGGCCCCGTCCCATAAGAATTTTCTTTGAACAGCCACAAGCTTCTTGGCTGATTTTTTTGGAATTTCCAAACAAGCGAGCATGTAGATAGGCATAGCTGCTAGTACGGCTTTGGTCATAAGGATTCTCTCGGCAAGTGTTAACCAACGACCTTTCCATGTCTCAATTTTCCTCCTACATTTTGAAACTGTATCTTCCCAGTGACATGACTATGTTTGGCCTTCAAACAAGGGTATGCCCAGATGCTTTGTTGGGAGATCTCCTCGGGAAAAACCCAAAGTGTTCAAAATTTCCTGTTGCAGCTTTCTATTCGTGTTTATGAAAAAAAACATTTGATTTATCCACATTTATCAACTGACCTGTTTCTGACCCCAAAAGATCAACCGCCTGTTTTACTTCATGGGCTTCAGCCACCGAGGAAATACCATACAGAATGGTATCATCAGCAAAAAATTGATGAGTTGTTTGGATGCCTGGGGCCACTTCTGTACCACGCCATCGCCCAATACCGTGCTTTTTAGAGATGTAACTACTAAAAGGTTCCAACATGATAGCAAAGAGGAAGGGTGAGATCGGGTCACCTTGCCTCAATCCTCTTGCGCCACTATAAAAACTGCAAGGGGAGCCATTGATTACTACTGAATATCTTGGTGTGGATATGCAGGCAAATACCCACTTCAACCATTTCTCATCAAATCCCAGCTTTTCCATTGTTTTCAAGAGGAAACGCCACTGAGTTATGTCGTATGCCTTGCTCAAGTCCAATTTCGCCAAAAAACCACTCCTATTAGACTTCTTCAGAGAATGAACTGTTTCGTGGGCTACGATTATCTCGTCTGTTATGTTCCTCCCCGGAATAAAACCACTTTGTTCTTGAGAAATAATTTTTGGCAAAATGCTCTTTAACCTATTTGCCATGATCTTTGTGATTATTTTATAGATTGTATTGCAGAGAGAAATCGAACGAAATTCTATGAATGTTTCACACCTTCCTTTCTTCGAAATGAGAACAATGTTTGTATTATTTAAATCCTTTAGCACAGTAGACTTTCTGCGGGATTCCTCCACCACTTCCACTATTTCCTTCCTCAAAAACTCCCAGCAGGCTTGATAAAAAAGAGCATTAAAGCCGTCTGGGCCCGACGCCTTCTCTGACTGCATTTCAAAGGCTACCTTTTTTGTTTCCTCGATCGAAACTGGACCAATTAGTCTTTTATTATCTTCTTGTGATATTAACCTTTGAATACCATCCAGAAGGCTGTAGTTAAGTCCTTCAGCCAGGCCATGCTCGCCAAGCAGTTTTTCAAAGTAGTCGACCCCAATTCTTTCTATATCTTGCACATCTTGATAAAAACTTCCGTCCTCATCTTTGACTTCACTGATATTATTCCAACTCCTTTTAAGTTTTGAAGTGAAATGGAAAAATTTTGTATTTAGATCCCCTTCTTTCAGCCAGGTTTCCCATGATTTTGATCGCCAGAGACACTCCTCTCTTGCTAAGATCTCGCTGTATTCCGAGAGAAATTTCTTCTCTTCTTCAAATTCAAAACTAGACATGCCGTCCCTTATAACCTTTTCCCCTAGTGCTTCTAATTTGGCCTCCAATATGCTTTTCTCTTGGAAAACATTTTTAAAGACGTCCTTATTCCATGATTTTAATCTTTCTTTCATTCTACACAGCTTCTTCTGGAAGACGAACATTTTTTAACCCTTCCAGTGAATCGGCTCTGTCCACCAGTCCTTCATTAAATCAACCAGGCCTTCATGCCTTAGCCACATCTTTTGGAATTTGAATTGGCCCTTCTGCTGCTTTGACTCAACATCTATGAAGAGTTCCACCGGGAAGTGGTCCGAGATAAAGATAGGGCGGATTGATGCCTTCGGGGGAACAGGTTCCTGCAACTAGTCTTCTGAAACCAAATACCTATCTAACCTCTCTGCAATGTTAGTGAAACCACATCTCCTATTGTTCCAAGTAAAGATGCCATTGGAGGATTTCACATCTATCAAATTGCTTTCTTTAACAAAACATGTAAAATCCTTTTGGGACTAAGATATCTTCCTACACCCCCCACTTTTTTCATTCAAATCCATAATTGCATTAAAGTCCCCTCCCAGAATAGTTTTCATATTACCTATTTCATTCTTAAGAGCTTCCCAAACCAATTTTTTGTCTTCAGGTTTTGTGGGTCCATACACATTAAAAATTTCAAAGTTTTTAGCAGAGGCTAGGATTTTTACCTTAGCTTTCATCCAATTTTTCCGTTTTAACAATGTTTCAATTTCCACCGTTGACGGATTCCAAAGCATTCCAAGTCCACCGGAGGGTTCCGCCACCTCAACAAAGTCACCTTTCCAGTGTTTGCAAGTACTTAAGAATAATTCAACGTCCTGGCATCCTAGTTTCGTTTCTTGAAGAAGCACTAAATCCACTTTTTGAACATCCAATTGGCGTTTAACCAGTTGTTAGGGGCGTTTAAGGCCCTAACATTCCATATGAGAATCCTCATTTCCGTCCAAGGGAGGGGCATGCTCCCTTGGATCTAGTCATATAGGTTTTTATCGAAGATTGATTACTTTTCTGTGCTTCCTCCTCCCATTTTTGTTTTAGTGATTTTCTGCCAGGCCTTGATGACGATGCCTTGGCAGTTTGACAAATATGACGTTCTTCTATTATATCAATGCCTTCCACTTCTTTCTGCATGGATAGATTCTCTGAGTCATACAGATCCATATCCTTTACATTTGGGTACTCTATTAAGTTCCTCATAGAAGGTGAGTGACAGTCCATTTCCCCTTCTTCCAAATGATCATCATCGAACTACGAAACTGATTCCAAAGGTTCAGCCAGAACCATTGCCCAATTATTCTCTGGTTGAATTTCACCAAGGGGTGTCTCTTCCGGCATTTTTTCCCTCTTGTCCGTTCTATTTGCCGATTTTTCACGCCAGACCTTTTGCTGTGAACTCGGGCGCCTCCTACACTCCGTCACATTATAGTTTCTTCTTTTACAACACATACAAAAGAAGGCTGGTTTCTCTATTTCCAGCGTTTGCGACCAATTCTTATTCCTGTTGATTAGGATTATTTCTTTTGGTATCTCCTCAATTGCGATCACCCTTATCCTTGCATATATCAAAGATTTGCAATTTCGAGTATCAACTTCGATCGTTTGGCCCAATGTGTCCCCAATTCTTTTAAGGCAGTTCCCTGACCAGTATTCAAAGGGGAGATTGTATAATCTTACCCAAGTCGGGCCTTCCAGTGGATTGTATTTCAAAGGGTTGAAATTTCTAGTCCAATTCTAGATGAAAAGATGAGATTCTCCGAACATCCAATTTCTACCCACAATTTCATCCCTGGACTTCTCATCTTCGAAAACGGCTACAAAAAAGCTTTTTGGCATGAAATTTAGGATTGGAACTACCTTCCAAGTTTTCATTACCCAATCCTTGATCTCCTTTCTCGAAAACTTCCTCCCCAGGAAACGACCAATAACTGCCAATTTCTCAAATTGATCTGCATCCTTTGACACAATGTTTGTTACATCAATTTCTGTTTTCGTTTTTGACCCACGAAATTGAATTCTATTCCTCAGATCTTCATCTTTTGATTCCTCCTCTGCACCCTGAAACTCGTTACCAGATTGATCGGCACTTCTCTCATAGCCTTATCTTGATCAAACTTTTATTATTATTATTAATTTTAATATTTAAATAAACAATAAAATATTAAAATAATAAATATTAATTTATATTTAAATTATTATATTGTATATTTAATATTTATTAATAATTATGAAAGGATTATATTTATTTAATTTTAATAAATATAAGTTAATTGTAATAAATAAATAAACAACATATCATAAATTTATAATACTAAATTGTACAATATTAAAAATTAAAAGTTAAAGTTAAAACTATTAAAATTAAAAATAGATTATAAATTTAATCTACAAGGGTTCGGGAATTTAAATGTTTAATCTTTTTACATTTTAAACTTTTCATTTTCAAAATTAGGGTTTGCGAATTTTTAAAAAAAAATCCTGCAACCCATGATTCTTCCAGCAAATTTGCAAATCTGTGTCAGCGCCATTTTTTTCTTGCAACCTGCAATTTTTTCCAGCAACTCGCATCTTTTCCTGCAACCTGTGTCTTTTTCCCCTGCAACCCGCATCTTCTTTTCCTACAACTTGTTGAAATTGTGGAGAAATTGTGTTTTTATGCCATTGGTCACTTTGTCAAATGCAAGAAAAAAACAAAAAAACAAACCCTGTCCGATTCCGCAGGGATTCCAAGCCGTACCCAATTCCAAGATGTACTGTACCCAGAATCAGAGGGTAAACCTGGTGATTCAGTAACTCAGCATCACATCTTTCATTTCAATGTTGATATGACTATAAACAATTCAAACAAAATATGATGATACATTGCTTTTGATCCAAATAGTAATCAAGAGAAATATTATTACAAGGGTAAAACCATTTCATGCAACTTAGAATTTCAAAGAAACCAAAGAAAGCCATATACCAAGTCTCCAAATAGCTATAATGACATATGTGGCATCAAAACTATAAATCATTGAGGAGAAATAAGGTGAAATTTCTTGTTGGAGAGATAAGAACCCTCCAAATCCCATGGAATGGCTTCCAATGCACCAAAAATAATGCTTCTTGCATCTCAACTTTTGAGAGGTGATAATTATGCCACCTAGAAAACTAAGGAACAAACTAAACTAAACTTGAGTTTAAGGAATTGTGGCACATAGTTTCTAGAAAAATCACCAAACATACACAAGCCAATGTTGAGCAGACCTAGCCCGCACAGGTAGCCAAGTTGGCTTGAGTCTTGGGTTTGCTCCCCAAGGTCTCGAGTTCGACTTGGAGGCTCGAGCTCATCTGATGTGTGTGGCTTGCCGGCGGTTGTGGGCATCCCTAGGGACTAGTCTCGCCCCGGCTCACCCACTACTCCATCGAGGGGGTTGCGGGGCCAAGTCGCGGGAACACCTTGGGTTATCAAAAAAAAAAAAATTGTTCGACATACCTGAGATGATAAGGCCAATCAAAAGGTGAAACCCATAATCTTGTTTGGTGTTTCTAATGAGGTTCAACCTCATACCCTAACAACCACAACTATCAAAGCGGTTTGGGATCGCCTATAGAGAGTATGCAAAACTAAAATCAAAATCAGATTGTTTGCAAATGCAAAGTGGTCAAAAAGTGGAGAACCTTTTTAGAAGTGTCACAAAGATTAGGAGACAATGTGTCCAATGACTCTCTTGTACCCACTGTCTTGAAAGCATTACCCCCTTCGTTTCACATGTTTGTCAGATGTCTCAATGAGACTAGCAAAAAAACATTTTTAAAGAGGCAATTCATGATGAGTCCTCAAACTCCCAAGACAGTCAAGCCCTCACATCTCAAAAAAATGGAAAGCAACTTGAACATCAAAGTGGTCGATCAAGTTTATCAATATCCAAACTAGAAAACTCCTCTACACAAAGATAAGTGTCTCATTTGTGCAAACAAGAGACAATCCCCAAGAATGTTGATATAATTCCTTTGCAAATAGTGAATCTAGCAAGTGAAAAACACAAAAGCATTCTCAAGGGAACAAGAAGAAGAATCTTCCTTGGTACAAAAAGCATAATAGTAAAGACGACAATGTTTCTTCTATAGATGATTCAAATGAAGAAGATTTCTTGTATGTTGCGAAAACTCAGGCTTCCACTTCTGGCAATCCTATATGATATGTTGATTCTTGAGCATCTAGACACATAACGAGAGAACAAGAGTGGTTCTATAACCTCATGCCATCATTTCATATGAGCAAGTTTTCCTAGGTGATGATAGATCCTATGAATTATAGGGTATTGGAGATATTTCATTACCACTCAAACCTCACAAGTGTCAACTTATTAAGTTTCTATGTGTTCTAGGGCTTACAAATAACCTCCTATCAATATGTCAATTACTAGAGCACAACTTGAAGGTTGAATTTGACCATCATAATATTGAGAAACTTTGTCTCAATCAAAACAAGGCTGGCATTGGTGAAATTGTTGTTCATGCATTAGGGGTAGGAAAAATATTTCAACTTTGTCAATGTCACTCATGAAGGCAAGGCCCTTGCAATCAAAAAAATTCCATCCACTATGCTTTGGCACAGAAAAAATTGGCCATCTCAATTTTGGCTATCTTTTTATATTAAGTAAAACAAAGATGGTGCAAGGACCCATGTAGAGAATAAAAGTTCTTTGCTCCAACTACCTTGCTAGGAAGCGACATCAAGCTCCTTTTCATGCTATAGAAACATGAGCCACTATTACATTAGAATTGGTGCACACCAATCTATGTGGATCTATGACACCTAGTCATAATAATGCCTACTATTTTCTGCTTTTTGTGGATGACTATTTTCTATTTTCTGTGAAAAGATGCAGATCTGTTTCTTACATTTTGGGCTGAAGCAGTTCATACAACTATGTACTTGTTGTATCGGGCACCCACCAAAGAACTCAAAAACATCTAAAGAAGCATGGACAAGGAAAAGGCCCTCCATTTCACATCTCAAAGTGTTTGGATATGTCGCTTCCATGCACATTCCCAAGGTGCATAGGGCAAAGTTGGATGAAAAGTTTTTGAAATGTATTTTTCTTGGGTACAATTTAGAGTAAAAGGGCCATCAACTTATGGATACAATGACCAAAAAGGTCTACATCAATAACGATGTTTTTGATAAGGAAAAAGGATGCAACACCTTTTCCACACCATCACCTATCAATTATCAAACACCAAGAATTATTGATCCTTAAAATGAGGAACTTGATGAAGAAGTACAAGAAGAGGCTCTATTTCCAATAGATTAGTTTCCAAGTCTTTCACCACCTTAATCCTCATCTCCCTGTGCACAAAATGATTCTTCAATGATATTATACCACACTGAAGGATGCCATAGCAGATGTAGTTGCAAAGAATTCTGCCACAAAGCCAAAAACTTGCAGCAAGTCTTGTGAGGAACTAAATCTAGCCCTAACGTGCAAAGTTATTCAAAGTTTCAAACCAAAAATAGTGCAACAAGCTCTTAATTCAACACCTTCAAAAGATGCCATGGATGCATAATATCTAGCATTGCTAAGGAACAACACATGGGAACTTATTTGTCTTCCACCAAGGAAGAAAGCTATTGGAGCAAATGAGTTTTTACAATTAAATATAAGGTAGACAGTAGCATTGACAAGTACAAAGCCCAATTTGTGGCTAAGGGATATGCTCAAAAGGAAGGTATTGGCTATGATGAAACTTTTGCCCCAACAACAAAGATCAAGACTATGTGAATGGTTTTGGCAATGGTAGCACAATTTGATTGGAAAATTCCCCATTTGAATGTCAAGAGCGTCTTTCTTAATGGAGATATAAAGAAGTCTACATGAATCAACCTCAAGGGTAAACTGCACCTAGGCAATAGCAAAAAGTGTGCAAACTTGTGAAATCCCTTTACGGTTTGCAGTAGGCTCCTAGAGCTTGGTGCATCAAGATCAATGAGCATCTCCTTCAACATAAGTTCACCAAGAATCCATATGATCCAAATCTCTACCTCAAAGAGCAAGGGGAATTGTTATGACCAAGATTGTGATTTTTATTCTATATGTCGACGATCTAATCATCTCAAGAAGTTCTCCATAGATGATTGCAGCAACAAAAAATGTTCTCAAATGATCATTCGACATGTCAAATGCCAAGCTCCTACATTATTGTCTTGGACTTCAAGTGTGGCAAGAGAAGAATCATTTTTTTCTCTCAAATGAAATATGTCAAGACATTGCTCAATAAATTTAGGATGGAAGATTACAAGCCTATGTCGACCCACATGGAAATAGGGTTGCAACTTTCCTACAATAATCCATCACCTCAGGTGTATGCTACTCTTTATTGCCAATTGATAGGAAGTCTCATTTATCTAACCTATCCCAAGCCCAACATCAACTATCCCACTAGGTTTATGCAAGAACCTAAGGTCGTCTGGAAAGCACCAAATTGTGTCTTGAGATACATCCATGGTGCAGTGGAATACAACTTAGAATACAAATAGACTACAAGTTTTTCTTTGCAAGGATAGACACATGTGAACTATGCAGGTTTTGTGGATGATAGGAAGTATACTTCCAACTTCATTTTCTTTTTAGGATATAGTCTAATATCATAGGGGAGCAAAAAGCAAACCATTGTTGCTCATATCGCAAGTGCAACTCTCTATGAGGCGATATAGTTACGTTGCATTTTGATGAGAGAAATGTCCTACAACTTTGTTTTACAACAAACAAAGAGTGTTGAAGCTTGTTCAAAATCCGATTTTTCATAAGCGCACAAAACACATGAGGTTCAATGCCACTGCATCTACAAACATGAACAAGATATCCAACTCTAGTATTGGTCCACTCAAAAGCAATGTGCTGACCTATTTAATCTCTTGCAATGGTGAAGTTTGACATCTTGTTAATTTTCTTGATTTGTTCTTTTGAACATATGATGTAATAAGGGGGGGTTAATGGAATATTACAGTGTTCCATGAGGATGTGTCCCCCTCCCAAAAACCTCGTGTTTCTGGGGTGAGGATGTTTTGGGGACTTGGGGGGACATCTCCCCACTGCCTTGCCACCAATGCCGTTGTCTCCAAAACGCCACAGAGACCTCTGTGAGAATTTTGGGGGACTTCTAAGAGTCTCTTGACCGTCTCAGGGATGCCCAAGAGTCTCCTCTAGCCAAATGACCAAAAACATTTTTTTTTTAAAAAAAAAAACCTTTTCTTTGAATTTCGTGCCTGAGGCTAAATCCTAATGGCCTATGGACTCCACCTCAACCCCACAAACTCTATAAAATTGCCTCCTATCCTCATTTTAATTCACAAAAACAAATCAACAAGAAGCTAATAGTGTGAGTGTGAAAATGAGAGCTGCAAGTGTAAGGTGAAAGAGTATGAATGGAGAGCAAGAGAGTTGAGGCGCAAGAAGAGGAGTGACACCAAGTTAATATTCACTTCAAAATTCAAATGTCTAAAACTAGTTTGACAAAGTTTCATTTGTAATTCTTATACATCTTTTTATGACTATTTTTTCAAGTACTATATGTATTTCAATGCCCTCCCCCCCTCCCCCCCTGTCGTCACCACCCCGCCACCATCCCCCTGTCATCCCCAAACTTAGGCCCTTGGTCCCCCCCATCCCTACATCCCCCGTCAGGAAACTCTATGTAACTATGGAATATTATAATCATATAATATTACATCATTATAATAATTAGACATTGTAATGTGTTAATAATATTTCACAAATATTATAAAAATAAATAAAACCATAATATTGTTATAGTTAGTTTGCCAGGTATGCCTGACCTAGTTGGTTACGAGGACTTCCACAAATAAATCCCAAACTGAAAATCTTTTAATTCTAAAAATTACCATAAACCCCTTTGAAAGAGCTAGGTTTTCGCCCAACTCTCTCCCAAACTAACATGCAATCATCTAGGTATTCACCAAACTGACATGCAACGCTGAAACGCCAACAGGCTGGCAATGTCACTAGCTCTGATACCACTGAAATATCCTCAGTCAACTTTATTACAGTTCTACTCACTTTTTATACAAACTCTTATTAAGGAGAATATAACCCTTTTTCACACATTTATTTGTGAACAGCAAGGATAGACGTCTAAATACACATTTATTCTTGCAAATTCAATTATTCAGAAAATTTCATAAATACCTTATAAAATTTGTCTCCAAAGGAGATTTTACAAATTTGCACAAATCGGACTCCGTCACAAATCCACAACTAAACCAAGCTGGGTTTTCATCCAACCCTTTCCAATCCGCTGAAGGTTTCCATCCTCGAAGATTTAGCTGAATCTGAGATTCAAGCCCTTGCAACAATGCATAAGAAATTATAACTCAACAATGGATGCCCAAATGCTTTGCCCTCAACTCCTTTTAAAGGCTGCAAGGAATCTTCTAGGAGAAGTCAACTAGCAACTAACTCCATCTTCTAAAAGAAACTTACTAAATAAAGTGACCTTTCTAATATTTATTATTTCCACTTTATTTTAATTAAAATAATTAATTAAAGTCATCTTTTCGAAATAATATTAATTTTTAGACAACTTAAATTAATTAAATCACTTTATCAATAATTTGGGGACATTACAGTCCTCCCTTCCCGGAGATTTGCATGCCAAGATTGAATACCAGGATCCCAGATCCATCTCTGAAGTACTGTTGCACCCATCCATTGTGCCACTCTGATAAAATTGTCATACTGCAACATCCTGAAAATCATCCCATTTGAAATGCTGATCCCTGGATCCCAAATCTGAAAATCATCCTCACCCAATTGGTGCACATGGACCTTCACAAATTCAATCATCCTAGAACACAAAATAGTTTTGGGTGCAACAAGTAATGGTCACTCATCTAGATACTTGGTCGAAAAGTTATGCAAACTCCAAGTGCTTATGTCACAGATCCCATCCATATCCCAAGTATGCCCAACAAGTGCATATCTTATCAAAGAATCATCATCATGAAGAGATTCATCACAAGTGAATTTCTCAGGACCATCATATACATGCTCAACCTTAGCACATTCTTCCCAAATATGATATGCAAAATCAGAACCTTTTTGGCTTGGATCCACCATGCATTCCTCATTTTTGACACTCACACCTTGTGTCTCAACATTGGGGAACCCCTCAACACCATTTCCCTCATGTGTCATAGATGCAATCTCATGATTATGCATAGGGATATGACTGCTGTCATCAAACAGAAAATCAGGACTTATGTCATACCTCTTTGTAATGCCTTCAACATTTTCTAGCTCCTCTTCCTTCTTTGATGTATAAGATAATGGGCTGCTGTTATATATCAGAAAATTAGTCCTTTCTTCATGCTCAAGTGTCACAAACTCTATCACTTGGCTGCAAGTTGAATCTTCATAGAACCCTTCAAGTCCTTCATCCATGTCTCCACTATTTGCCACCATTATGTTGCGTTGTTCTTTATGGAATGGGGCTGTTATAGAGGTTTGAAATTCTTCTTGTGGCTGATCTAACATAGCTGATTTGGTAAACTTCATGTGACCTTCATTTGTAGATTCGATAGATGACTCATTTTCAACCTTGTACCCATCTTGAACTGTCATGTGCTCTTCACTTGTAGGTGCATGGAGTGATTCTTTTCCATCATTCTGCTGAAGAGTGACTATTGATTTACCACTCTCCTTGTCAAACTCATCATGAAGATTTCTGGAAATGTCCTTTGTAGCTGTACCAAGCCTTTCCTTCTTGCTTTGTGATGTAAATTGTCTTGATATGGAACCTGTTAACTGCTGCAAGTCCCGAGCAAAACTTTGTTGTGACAACATAATTTCTCATTGAAGATCATTCAAGATGTCTTCCATTTGTTTCTCTAAACTAGGCTTCTTCTTCTTTGATGGTGAGGCAGGAAGGAAGGTGGGCAACAATCTTCCATCCTTAATTCTACACCCGCTATAGGCAGCCATTGATGTAACCTTTTCTACACCTGCTATATGTAATTGATTATACTAGTTTGACATATGTTCCATTTTGTCCAACTATTCACCTCACCTTGCAACGCATGAGTCAATGATAATCAAATAGTAGACAAATGCATTCATTACTGATTATACTTCAGACTTATCAAGAACCTGAGACTGACAATGTGATTTGATGGTCTGACCTGAAACAGTTTATCTTCTGATCTATTGTAGTGATTTGTCAATATGTTTTCAGTTTCTGAATTACAACAGAAATAATGATTCACAAGATAAGCATGAAATACCCGTAAAAGTCTCCCAAGCTGGTTCTGAGATACAGCAGCAGTATCTTGATGCCTGTCGCAACCAATATTCACGCATAGACCTTCAGATATGCATCCAGAAATTACCAGTGATAATCAGTCAGGATTGGCGTAGGAGTAGTCCCGGAAACTAGGAAAGAGTCTCAATGGCAATGAGGAAAAGGGTCGTTGAATAGTCTTGAACAGCTCCTAAGATCCCGTCTCCTTAATTCCTCCAGATTCCTATGCTGAGTTTGTCTTGTCCCATTTGCCAGGACATATCTTCCTTAGCCAAGCGCTACGTAGGCAAGGAAAATGACAAAGTCATAGGTGGCGGCAGAGTTAGAGGATTAAACGCCCAGGCACTTAGGTCCCGATACAATTGAAATGGCTGTGATATGGTGCGATTCTATGATAGAAGGCGGCAAAATATATTCTCATCGAAAAGCCAAACCTTGAAGGATAAGCGTCATAAAATATGCAAGAAGTATTAAAAATTTCTCAAGGCTGTGATCTGTCACCTTTTTGTCTGTAGCCAGATTTGTCTTTTCCTTTGCTGAGTATTTCGTCCTTTCTTAGAAGCGTTCAAACATACAATATTTTCTCTACTAGCTCAATCTTTGTCTTTTCTCATGTCTTCTGATTCACTATGACTCCTCTACAAATGGATTGGCATATAATAATTTTGTCTTACCTCTATTTTGTCTGTATCTGCCTTTTCAAAATTTCAATCCGTAGTAATATGCAGTGACAAGATTTACTAAAACTGAATCCGTTCCAACAGAAACAATATGAGGACTTCCACGAATAAATCCCAAACTGAAAATCTTTTAATTCTGAAACTTAACATAAACCCTTTGAAAGAGCTAGGTTTTCATCCAACTCTCCCAAACTAACATGCAATCATCTGGGTATTAACCAAACTGACATGCAACGCTGAAACCCCAACAGGCTGGCAAGATTACCAGCTCTGATACTGCTGAAATATCCTCCATCAACTTTATTACAGTTCTACTCACTTTTTATACGAACTCTTATTAAGGAGAATATAACCCTTTTTCACACATTTATTTGTGAACAGCAAGGATAGACATCTGAATACACATTTATTCTTGCAAATTCAATTATTCAGAAAATTTCATAAATACCTTATAAAATTTGTCTCCAAAGGAGACTTTACAAATTTACTCAAACCGGACTCCATCACGAATCCGCCGCTAAACCAGGCTGGGTTTTTGCCCAACCTTTTCCAATCCGCTGAAAGTTTCCGTCCTCAGAGATTTAGCTGAATCTGAGATTCAAGCCCTTGCAACAAGGCATAAGAAATTATAACTCAACCATGGATGCCCAAATGCTTTGCCCTCAACTCCTTTTAAAGGCTCCAAGGAATCTTCTAGGAGAAGTCAACTCACAACTAGAAGAAACTTACTAAATAAAGTGACCTTTCTAATATTTTATTATTTCCACTTTATTTTAATTAAAATAATTAATTAAAGTTATCTTTTTGAAATAATATTAATTTTTGACAACTTAAATTAATTAAATCACTTTATCAATAATTTGGGGACATTACATTATTTACCAACCATTCTCATGTATATATTGCTGCATCCTCTCAATAATGCATTGCTTATTACTCTCTCAAATTTGAATACAAATTCTGTAGCAAAACTGATCTTCAATGAATAAGTACTGGTCCAGTTAGATCACAAATTTTTGCATGAATAAAAGTTGCTTATTACAATGAGGCTTACCAAACTTACAGACAAGAAGACCTTGTCAATCTTTACACACTAAAGATAGACTTCCTCCTAAAGCAGTCTGTAGCCTTTGCATGGTCTTATTTACCTTATTAATCTAAAGCATGTTTTGTCTTTTGCTTAATTTTATTCCCCTGGAATGGAGATCAAATTATGAAGTAAAATGTTTAATGGATGCAAACATTGTCATCTCAAAATCCAACATGTTTGTCTCCATTGGTTTTATGCAAACAAAATACCATAAAACTAAATCTTGCATTTGCTTTTTTCTAAAAGACAAAACAACAGTACCATGTATAAAGTAGCCTGAACATCAACTAATCTGAAAGCTAAAGTGTTTAACTGTGCTACATACAACAAAAGGAATAATAAGACCAACACAGAAAAAAACCTTTTTTAGAGCTTCTGCCTCCTCCATTAGCTTTTGTGCTTCATCCACCTTTCCCAATTCCCCTGCAAAACACGGAAAAAAGGCATTGATGTTTTCATCTAGATGAAGACATCCCATAGCTGCATTGACATAGAAATAGTTGCCTTTTGCAAACACATCAACAATTCATCTAATCAACAGAAGAACATGATGAAAATTATCTCTTTATGGCACTCAGACTGAAGTTGGGTATGATATGAACTGTGAAGAAATTCAAATCTAGATTCAAAACGCACAATGGATAGATTCTAGAGACCCCACAGCCTGACACACAAAGAAAAAGGAAATAGCCAAACAGAATTCCATTCTCTTTACATTAGTTCAGTTTTACAGCATTACAATTTTGTTTTTTCAGACATTTGTGCTTGCTCTTGATTATCCTTATCTGTAATATAACTTTTGAAATAAACGAGTTGTCATGCAGTATATCTTCTCTTGAGTTAATGTGCAGGCAAATGAAAATTCAAGAATGCAGCCAAAAGATACAAACTTGTAAATTAAGTAATTCATTGTCTTAAGGACCAATCATGTTGAGAATCTCAGTTTTCAAAAGACTCCCAAGTCCAAATGTTCAGTGGCCCAATACAAGCTGGATTGGATAAACAATCAAAAACTATGACTTTCAGCACATCTCTGAGTTTCAGCAAGCCTCTTCAACTATCTATGATAGTCTTCCAAATCTGTGCATGCAACTCATCCACCTAAAAGTAGAAAAAACAACCCTAGTTTACAGGCCAATGATCTCATTTATAGTAGGTAATCTTTGTAGAGTTTTTTCCAAAAATTTTTTGTCATGTCCCCGAAATAGCAGCACTAAAAACCCAAAACGTTGAAATGCAAATGAATAAATAAAATTAATAACAATATAAATATTAAAAAATATAAATATAAATTGGGCGGTAGGGCAGGCGCCCCTCTAGGCTAGCGGAGGGGACGTGGCAGTCTAGGCCACAATGTCTAGTGAGGTGGGATAGGAGGATGACATGGGAGAGCTATCATGACAAGGAGTTGATCGGCGTTGTCAAGTCTTTGAAGTACGTGAGTTGATGGGGGAAGTGATGACGCATTTTCCAACGCTCAGGTAGAGTGCATTTTGCCTGAAGGATTTAGTCCTTTCGGTAAGGATTCGACACGTTTGGAGGTGC
>VDFB02389939.1:0-121862 GCA_007258455.2 Sequoia sempervirens
TGACTTGAGATACAAGGAAATGACCATCAACTCCCTTAAACTGATAGATGTTTCCATGAGTTCTCCTTCTAGCAGCAACCATAACTCCATTTCCAGATCCTTTTCTGATTTCATAGGTATTAGTCTGAAACACAAGTTTAAAACCATTGCTACACATCTAACCAACACTCAAAAGGTTATGCCTCAAACCCTTCACATAATATACATCATCAGTGTTGTGCACTCCATCAAAACTAATTGAACCTTTCCCACAAATCTTGGCTCCTTAATCATCACCAAACATGACTAAACCACCACCATACTTTTCAAGTTTAGTAAACTTACTTTTATCTCTGGTCATGTGATTAGAACATCCACTGTCAAACACCTAGTAGTCTTCATCATGTCTTGCATGAAAGGCGGTGACAAAAGTACCTTCCATCTTATTCCTTTTGTTCTCCAGAGATTTCTTGCTTGCACATTTTCCAGGGTTAGCAGATACAAATTTGTTTTCCAAAGCTAAAAAAAAGCATTCACTATCATCAACCTCATTTTTAGATTCATCATCAAAAATTTTGGCTTCTTCTTTAACATAATACAACTTCTTGTATTTCTTATCCTTTTTATCCTTATCATATAATCCTTGTTCTTCTTATGTATATCTCTATTCGGACATCTTGAAGCATAATGACCAATATTAGCACAACTAAAACATTTAAAGGAAAACATACCTTTATACTTCCCAATACCTTTCTTCAAATTCCTTGTGAAGTTCACTTCCAACTCATCAGAACCATCACTCTCCAGATCATCTTCAATCTTCATTGCCTTAAATGTTGTCTCTTTCTTTTCTTCTTTCCTGAACTTTCTCATCTCAAATGCTTGCAAGGTGTTGAACAATTATTCTTCAGTATACTTCGTAGGATCATACATCTCTTCAATAACATAGATCTTATCACTATAGCAATCTGGTAGGGTGATCAGGATCTTCTCAATAATATCTTCATCATTCAGCTTTCCCCCTTGATTCTTAAATTCATTTGTTGTCATCTCAACCCTCTGGAAATAGCTTGTAAACTCTTCACCTTCTTCCATTTTCAAATTCAATTTTTTTTGCTTTGCCACCCGCTTCTTTGTCAATTTTACTCTTTCATTTCCTTCATACAGTTCTTCCAACTTCTTCCAGACATCATAAGCAGTATCTAAAGAAAGAACTTTAGTTCACTTAGTTTTAGATAAAGCACTATAAATAGCCTACCTCGCTTTCTCATTCTCCTCATAAGCGGAAACTTCATTTGCAGTAGTAGGACCATTCGTCGGAGGAGTATACTTCATCTCAATAACCTTCTAGTTCTTGTAACCAAGAGAAACAATATATCCTCTCAGCTGCACTTTCCAATCACTATAATAAGATCCATCAAACATAGGGATCGCCAACTTATGCGCCATCGGATCTTCCTTAAGTGGTTAAGCTCTATACCAAGGAACCAAAGCTTTGATACCAATTGTTAAATATTACAGGACAGTTGAGAGGGGGGGTGAATTAGTTGTCACACAAATTCAAATTTAAAACTTCAACACTTATCAATTCCACAATCACACTATTTTGTTATTAAGTATGAGCATGAAAAAAAAGTAATAGAAAGTAAATCAACACAATAAAAACCATTTTTTTACATGAAAAACCCAATGAGGGAAAAACCACGGTGAGGATTAACTCACAATATAAAGGTATTATAAAACTAAATACAAAGGCTCATTGCCAAGGGCTCACTACCCAGAAGAGGACTCACTGTCCAAATACAAAGGCTCGCTTCCTACATATACAAAAGAGAACAAAAGATCCACCACAACAATTAACACACATCCACAACCTTGATTAGAAGATTGTAGAAACCTTCATCTCATTTCCTTAAGGAATCTAACACAATGAAGAATTGTTGCCTCAACTCACTCACACACACTTCTGATTTTATGGTTTGTGGCTTACTTCATCACTTTACATCACACCCTATGACTTCTTCACAATTCGACTTGCATTTATACCATCTTCAACCTTAGAAATGTTCTCCAAGGTCGACCACATAAAATTTATTTCATAAATTCAAATTAGGTCAATAACTCAACATTCCCGCAATGGAAAGGAATGAGAGTGGAGCAAGACCAAAAATAAAATGTCTCAGACCAACCACACACTTCTTTAAATTTTAATTCTCTAAATGAAGTGTAAACACCAGGTCAGCCAAACCTAATGAAAACACAAATAAACATTGATGTACACGCTTCCCAACAAGAAGATGACACACATATGACACAACACGCTTCATTATGCATGAGAACACATCTCAGATTACTTTAGGTACGTCCGCAATAAGTGAAAAAAATTCGAACACCGAACTTCTTCCTTTAGTCCATCTAGACTGAGAAAACACATATAGTGACTCAGAAACATGACTTCTGGATCACCAAACCACACTCATATTTGCCACAACTAAGAGAAAATCACTATAAGACATATGCTAGATCTGCAAGATCTAAAATAGAATAGCGGAGGATTGCAAAGTAGAAACATTTCTCCCAGTCCACAGAAGACCAACTCTGCCAGAATAGTTCACACACCAGTGAACGTAACTTTCACATACCATCGCACTAGAAGCTAGAATTTAGAAGATATCATCACAAGATCACCATTAGAAAACCTTCAAATCTGCACAAGCATAGGATCAACACAGGAGAAATTTGGAGCACATTTTGAACACATTCATCACTCTGACTTCTCTTCTTTATCAATTTTCTCAAAAGCACTTGGAAACTCATCAAACCAACACATTTGCAACACCTTAAAGATAGCTCCATGTACTCACAACATCTCAACTATACATGTACAATCTGCAACATACTGAATTGTGTTGGCATCAATGAAAACATTAATGGAAACACCACCAAACTTGCTCATACTTGCAACACAATGCTCTTTCCCCTTTACAAAAAAAAAGTATTCCTAGATTAGTGGAAAAAATAAAGTCTTGGACAAGAAGATCTACAAGAAAGATGTTAATGGTTTATGTTTTTTGTCTTTGACAAGTGAATTCAAGCTACACAATAAGGGATTTGATACCAAATTTATCAATGAAAATGATTGTTAGCATTAAGACAACCATAAAAAAATTTGGACTATTTCCCTAAAATGGAAGTTCGAGGAAAAGGCATTAATTCATAGGATGCAAGTGTTGAAAAAAAGGTTAAAAGTGCCACTCTAAGGAAGTGTAAATCTATCAGCAAAAGTGTTGATTCTACACAAAAACAAAAAGTTAGTGAATTTTTAAAAAAATGGAGGAAAATAATAGAGACAAAAAGATGAAGTGAAATGAATAAAAGACAAGTTAATTAGAAATAGAAAGTTGAAAAAGTAAAAAAAATGGATATAAAGATATTTGAATTGGAAGCATTGATCTAGAAAAAAAGCACCAAATTGCCCAAGCGTTGAAAGGTGTAAGTGTTAATCCATAGGGTATAAGTTTGATTCTAGAACGAAAGTGTTGATTTGTGCTGAAAAACAACAACTGCAACTTGGAAAGGTTAGATTTCTTACAAAAAAGGTTAAACAACAAAAATGATAGCCATAGAGGTTAAAAAGGAAGAGGCAAGATTTTTCTTGTTGCACACTCCCAAGGAGGTGGAGAAATTCTAAATTAAGATTCATTTGAAAAGGGAGTCTTGTCACATTGGACAAGATTAGGAACTAACTAGTCTAAATTAATTAAATAATTATGTATTAATTAATTAATTTAGTTGGAGGATTTTAGAATAAGGCTAACTTAAATAAATATAAAAATTTAATTAAGGTGGGGGATAAAACTAACAGATAAAAAAATTAAATAAGTAATAAATATTTGGATGATCAAGGATAAGTGTGGTCAAATATGAACAAATTTAGGTGTCTACAATACATATATGTGTGTATGTATGTATATGTGTATATACACCTATACATACATATACACACATATACACGTGTACATATATGTGTGTGTGAGATACACACGCACATGTACATATACACATATATGTATATATGTACATATGCGTGTATATATATGATAAAGATTCTCTACAAATTAGATAGTTGCACTATAAATAAAATGTAGGTGGAAGAAATTTGCATTTTAAAGAACACAAACTTCAAAAATAAATTTTAAATTTTTATAAAAATACATATAGAAACTAATTTAAGCTTCAAACTAAAAATTAAAGTTTTAATGATAATTAATGAAGAAATCACTAGAGTGTAAAAAAATCACAACAAAAATGAAAATGTTAAGTCTCATAATTAGAAGCTTTTAAGTTCTTGGTAATGGGAAAGGGGACTTCAAGTTTGGAATATGTTTTAGAAAATGCATAAATTATAAATAATTGTTGGTTATCCTTGTATTGACCAAAATTGTCCTCGTCATTTCTCATGGAAATATTAGCTTAGGTGGGTGTATACTTTTGAGTAGAGCTTATATCTTATTAAGTATGTGAGCTATGCCAAGATGGTAGTAGATTCAAAGTAAGAAATAACCACCTATGTAAAAAAAGAGATCTTGGGAAATTTTAACTTTGACAACAAGTGATAGGCTTATGAGGAGTCTATATTTCTCTATCACCCAATGAAAATCTACTAATAACCTAATAAGAATGGTTGTAATACCTAGTAAGATCGGTGAGATGTTCAAGCTCTAAGATTATTTTCTTCCCATAGGATTAATTTAATAAAAATAAGGTTATCCTTGTATTGACCAAAATTGTCCTCGTCATTTCTCATGGAAATATTAGCTTAGGTGGGTGTATACTTTTGAGTAGAGCTTATATCTTATTAAGTATGTGAGCTATGCCAAGATGGTAGTAGATTCAAAGTAAGAAATAACCACCTATGTAAAAAAAGAGATCTTGGGAAATTTTAACTTTGACAACAAGTGATAGGCTTATGAGGAGTCTATATTTCTCTATCACCCAATGAAAATCTACTAATAACCTAATAAGAATGGTTGTAATACCTAGTAAGATCGGTGAGATGTTCAAGCTCTAAGATTATTTTCTTCCCATAGGATTAATTTAATAAAAATAATTTGGTAATTAGATAAATTATTTATGACATCCAAATTTATTTTCATGAATAATTTTATAAAATATAGCACTTTTCCTTCTCTTTTAGAGATGAAATGAAATTTCAAGTCCTAACAATAAATGATATATGCGTAATCTTAGTGGGAAGATGCAAAATATCACTTGATGGAGCATGGCCCAAGGGTGGCGACAACATATATTTGATAATATAATTGATGTTTGGGATAAAATGACAAGGGATCACTCTTTCCATCAACCAATTATTTTTATTATGATCAATTTAAGAAATTCTACAATTGTATAGATTAGTATTTTATTTTTTCTATGTTTTAAAATCCTTAGAATTTGTTCCTAACTTTAAACAACATGTGGAGACTCCTTTTAATGATTTTTTTATATAACTCACCATTAATGATTACATGTCTAAGTATTTTGGACTCCTTGAGTATATAATAAAATATTCCCCTCTTTGTACCTCTATATGCTTTACATGTTATGGATTTTGCATATATCATCCCTCATATATCATATCAAAGGCTTATTTAAGAAATTAATTCCTTTAAAAAAAAAATCTTATTAGGCACTTTCCACAAAGCTTTTAGATCTCATATATAATAGAATAAGACCCAATGTTTTAGACAAGTTTCCACTTCTATTTTTTATAGGTTTAATTCCTATACATATAATCTTGGATTAAGTTTGATTATTTGTTATCACTTAATTTTCTTAATGATTCTCCCCCATTTTATCTCTAAATTATGTGCTCCAAAGGATTGTGAAAAAGATAATTTGTTGGAGTACTAGACCTATTTTCATACTATAAATTTTCATATTTACACCAAAATTCTTGGAGCTAGAGCCACATGACACTCTTCTTATTAGTCCCCTCCATTGTTGGTTATAAGATCCTTGAAATTTTCTTAGACGTACTTTCTCTAGGCTAATCTCATAATGGTTTTTCTTTCGTATATTTTCTTGGGATATTTTTTCTCTTTAGAAGGAAGGGGGTGTGGTAATATATTTCTTTGTTGCATAAATGGATTAACAAAACTCTTCAAATAAATGAAGCTTGGAAGGTCCTTATTAGACATATATTGAGGTAAAATACTTATATAGTAGAGGACCTTAAAAAAATTGTCTAATATAAATTTGTGCCTACACTAATCCCTTCAATATTCAAAGTGTACTTCAAAGTGTACTTGTTATGAAAAATTATATCGAAGACTTGGGAACCAATTAAATAGTTCCTTGATTAGAAAGTTGATTAATATAATATTATGATTTCCATTAATTTTAACTCTCTAGTGACCACCCATCCTTAATTATCACAGTTTTACTTTGATGGGGGATCCTTTGAATATAATCTCTTATGATACATAATACATGCACTTATTATTGGATCAAGAGATTAGAAATGGAATATTGAATGCCCTTCAAAATATAGAGTTCATCCTTGATATGCCTACCATATTTAACATGAAATATGATCACCTTTGTAAAATCTCACTCAATCCAAGGTTAATAAAAGAAAAAAAAATCCTTACACAAAGAAAAACAAGATACAATTGATCTCTAATACCAAATAAAAAGAAGCTAGTTAAAAATAAGAAAATTCTTACTTTTAACCCAAAGACAAGAGAAATGCTTAATAGGAGAATAAACAACATGCAAAATGCAATACAAAGAAATCTATCACACACCAAAAGGTATACCTTGTGAAAACCCTTTGAGGAAAAATTCTAACATCAAAGGAGCGCTCAATGTATTATCTTCAACACCACGATTACAATATAATGTTAGAGTATTATTTACTTCAACATATATATTTGGAGAAATTTTAGTAGTGTAACCTATGTGTGAACGATGATCTGCACCAAGCTAAACAAAGACAACACAAACAAGGTTAGTCATTCAAATCAGCACAAACATCATTCCCTATGAGATTCTTGATCAAACAAAGATGAAAACATGAAACAAAAGCACAAAGGAAAGCAAATGAAAGCATGTTAACAAACTAAATAGATCAAACCTCCATCCCATAGGGGGATTGGTGTCACTTTGATGTGGAAAGTGGCCCTTTCCCAATCCCTTTGATAAGCTTCAAGATCCTTGATGAATTTGGAGTAGAGTGACAATGCCTAAGATTGTGGATGAAAATTGATTTGATAAAGCCAATTGCCCTCAAAGATAGTGATAGCAATTGGATGATTGATGGATGAAATGAGCATAATGACTTTGCATGGTGTTGTGGATCCATATTGTGAAGAGAATGCTTCTATTTATAGAAGCTAAGGGTTGAAGAATGAGAGGATTTGATGAATGTGGGATAAAATGGGAGCCAATGAGAATGTGTCAAGTGTCACAATTCTATTGGAGGAAGGTGGAGCACATTTTGGGAAATGTGTGAGTGAAAGAGGATGGAAGAGAAGTAAATGAGAATGGTTGAGGATTTGAAAAGTTGCAAGAAGGATTGAATGAATGTGGTTGAGATTTGAGAGGATGTAAGAGAATTTATTGTGGATGTGAAAGGTTTTTGAAAACCTTTGGAGGTAAATTGAATGAGAGGTTGTTGAGAGGAATATTCCTTGGAATATGCCTTTGTGAGGATAAATAAAGGAATTAGTTAATTAAAAGAAATGAATTTCATGTGCAACCTGGTTAGTTGACCATGGGTTGATTTAACTCCTGAGGAGTTAAAAGCTGGAGGATTTATTAATGTTGATTAGAAAGTGATTTAGGATTAATTAATTTGAGTGGGTTAGGGGATTATGACATTTGATTTGATTTATTTAATCAAATGAGAAGAATTAGGGGGATTTAATCAAATATTTGATTTAATTAAACGTGATAAAAATTAGTTAGAAGAAGGGTGAATTAATCAATAAATTTATTATTTGATTAATAGTTGAATTTGCCGAATTTAACTAAATAATGTTGATTATTTAATTAATTGGTTAATTTGAAATGATTTAGGTAGAAACTATTTTAATTTATCAGAATTAGATGCATAGTATCAATCAGGACTTTTTCAGTGTCTACACTATGTAAATAAAAGTGTACACCAAACCTCCATCTCAAGAAACTAATATATAGACAAGTCCAAATGAAAAAATTGTAAATTACTATCAATACCATGAGCCCAATTCAACCTTGACCATGAATATTATGTAACTCTAGATGTGGTAGATTCCACCTACCAAAGTGGGGCACTCCATTTTGGACTATTCCACCTTCTTACAAAATAATTTTATTGCACATCATAGGTTAAACTTTAGCATCTTATAATTTCATAAATGCTCTTACAATATAGCATACAAAAAACAACAATAAACAAAGATTTTAATTAAGAAATCTTGAGATTCCCTCCAAGTGGAATTCACACTTTCCCACGTGAGATCATTATTTTCTAAAAATAATAAATAAATATAAACATTATAACTTATAGGATATATAATACATAATCTCAACAAAAAAAAAGAATTTTAGAGGATATAAAATAGAAGTAGAAGGTGTTACATGTCAACATGGTTAACATTAGGTTTAAAGTAAGGTTTAAGAAAGTTGAAATTATTATATTTGAAGGGATTTATTGGGATATTTGGAAGGGTAAAATGAAGGATAAGAAGAAACAACAGTAGTATGTAGATTATGAGCTAATGATTTGATCTTTTTAACTATATTCTCATAATCCTTTAAAGCAACACATAGGTTAGGAAAAAGACTATAATTCTAAAGAAAAATCTTATCCTAGATAGTTGTCAATAGATTATCTATAAATACACATTGAATATCACCATTCTAAAACATGGTCCTTTAGAGTGTAGGGAAAGAGCTTGGCTAAAATGTGATCATCATAAATGATATCTATACATGTCATATTGAAAAAAAAATGTGTTGTGGGGTTCCCCTCACCATTAAACATTTTAAAATGAGAAGTCACAAGTGTGAGAGGTAAAAGGGTAAGAAAAAAATTCATAACTTGAGAGGGTTATGATAAAGGTTCATAAACTTTAGGTCAAGAGGAAGAATATGGAAGATCAATAAGTTATCATTACATATTTCCCATGTTATTAATGAGGTGAGTAAGAAGTAGAGGTGTAGGAATTTAAACCCATGAGAAGGGTGAGTAGAAGTAGTTAAAGTAGTAATCGAGGCAATAGTAGGCATGAAAAATAGATCATGGGTTGGATGAGAAAAGTAGAGAGAAAAGTAGAGACAAGTATGTAAAAATAGGTGGGGTGAAGAGGTGATCAAGAGAAGCAAGTTGAGAGATAAAATAAATGAATGAAAATTATAGATGTAGTGAGTAATGGGTTTTGAAGTATAAATAATTATAGCAATTATTTGGAAGATTTTATAATAAGTGATAGAATGGGGATTAGGAAAGTGCTATGGTTGTAACACATAACTAGTAGTAGAGAAGGAATCATTCATATGGATAAGGTCAGCCCACAATACTATGTCCCACTTTTTGGTCAAAGTAGGACATTAATATCAACATTTTTTACAAAATTTTACTTTATGAAACCTATAGCAACTAAACCATTAATAATTTGGAGACGATGTGAGCTAGTGATTTGTGAGGATTTGTGTAGATTCTAAGTAACTTTTTATTAGAAATAAATTATGATTTTTTTACGTAACTTTTAATAACTTATTTTTTATAGTAAACAACATTTTAAAAAAGTGATGTTTATGTTGTCACACATAACTTTTTTATTGAAGATAAATTTATAATTTTTAAAATATAGATTTTTAACATCAATATAGGTAGTGCATAGATATTTTTTCATAATTTTTTGTTGCATAGTTTTTAATTAATTTTTAAAGTCAAAGTAATTATAATTTGGACATAGGTGTATGCCATCACACATAACTTGTTTTGTATGTATTGAAATTATTATTATTATTATTTTGTTGAAACAAGAACATCAATACCTAGTGTACACATATTTTTTAGAATTTAATTTCTCTATTTCTCTATTTTTCCGAGTGTGTGAAACAAATACCTTGATGTTTAGTGAAAAAACAACATTCACAAGAAATAAAATATAAGCATAATAATTAAAATAAAAAATATTTAAAAATATACTATTTAGAAAGCTTATATAATAAGAGCTACTTACTTACAAAACATTATTTATAAATGACTTTATTTAATCCCTCAAAAGGTAAAGAAAAAGAGTCTTTTTGTCAAAATTTTGATAGGTGCGAAGGAGACTCCATTGTGGGTATGGTTTAAGACCATAGGGGTTCTATCCAAGGGGGTTTGATCTAAGGGGGTCTTATCTAACCCTTTTCAATAAAAACCCTTTAGATGGAATCCCTCAAGGCTTAAATCATTAGTTTTTTCTAAAAAACATGTGATTTTAAGAAAGCATAAGATGTCTCATGTTTGGGACCCATTATTTTGGGATGACCCAGTAATAATGTTAAGAATAGGAATAAAGAAATAATATTATCAATGATGGGGTGGTGAAGGGGTAGGAGAAGCATAGGTGTAATTGAAAAATCTAAGTAAAAAGAGGAGATTAGAATAATTAAGAGGTTTAGATAGGCAAGAGAGAGGAGATCATAAAGAATTATCTTGCATAATGTGATCACTGCATTGGAGGATATCTAAGATCTCATAATGAAACATGAACATTGAGAACTAGATCTCATATAGAAAGAGTAAGAATGGTTTTCTTAATTTAAAGTTTAAGGTAGAGGATAACTATTGATAATGCACAAACTAGTTTTGGAAATAAGTTTATATAAATACATTGCCAACTTTACTAGCGCAATAGCATCCTAATACCAAGAAACTAAAAGATATAGAATTAGACAAATTAATACTAAAGTAGAAATAAGATTGTTATAGTGTTACCATCTATTATGGTAGTGACCTCTTCATAGATGGAATTTGGATTTCTAGAGGATGTATTTGATGACTTGCAAGTTTCCATCATGCTTGCAATTTTTATTTGATATATATATATAAAATATTGACCCGAATCTATATATTGGGGATAAGATAAATTATGGTGACTGTTTGGGAATTCATGTTGGATGAATCATTATCTGGTCTATTTCAACCCTATATGGAATCTATAGTGTTTGGATAGCCTAAGGGTTATATGCTATATAATAGTAATAAAAGATTTATGACATAAAAATCCTAAAAAGATTTGTAGGGTGTGTGAAGAGTGCTCCTTATATGGAATGAATAAAGGGTTGTGGAAAAAACCAAGATGCCATGGAGCTTTGGAATGGTACAAGGTCATGACGAGCTTAGAGGAGTCATCAAGGTTTTAGTAAAAGGGAGAAATATATGAACAATGGAGGGAGTTCATGGGAGTAATGGGAAAAATTGGAGGTAATGGAATTGATAGAAGTAATAGAAGCAACATACAAGGGGGTGGCATAGTAAAAGAGAAATACTAGTTTCAAAAGGATATGCTCGCGTGAATAGGTAATAATGTTTAGAATCAAGATAATCAATTCAAAAGAATGGTGTTGATTTAAGATTTCAAAAATTCTTAATATTGAGAAGATAAGTTTTCCAAATCAAGAAATCTATAAGATAAGGATCATAATTGATTATTTAAGAATCTGGCACAAATGATAGCCAATCTAAAATTAAAAATGTTAGAAATGTCATTCATGTAATCTATTAAACTAGTCTATTACATGCTAACATTATCATGATCATGGTGGTGACTAGGTCACTACCATGATTGTGACAACATCTAGGATAATATAGGTTTTCACAAATTCTAAAATTTAAACAAAAATAGATACTAGAAATATTAGGGGTGAATTGACATCTTCACCATTGGTAAAAGGCTATTGATTTGGATAAATGTAAACTAGATCATACATCAAAATGAATGCATTACATAGAATAAAAATTACAAAGTAGTCATTTTTTTTACTATACACTTTATCTATTCTTGGGCAAGAAAATCACACTTTGACTATTATATTTAAACCTTTCTATACCTTAACTCAATCCAACATTACAATACAACCTTTGAATCCAAAAATTCTCCTTAAAAGTGTGAGTACTTGTCATATACCAATATGAATCTAGTTTCTCTATTATCATGTTTCAAACCCATTAAGACAAATTTTTAGCTCACACAAATGAAATGGGAATAGAAAGCAAATCTCTAGCATGAAACACAAAGCATATTATCTCTTATGCAACTTGTTGAATGATTATGATAAAGGGATCTTATGGGGTAAACAAAGGATCTTTAATATAATAAGAACACAAGAGAAAAAAAATAGGTGTATATGGTATTTCCTACCTAGTCTTTTAACCAAATAAAAAACATGAATTTATTTTTCATTACATTTTGAAATGCACCTTTTTTCTCAAATTTGTTGCTTATGGATTGCATTGATAGTGATAGGGACTCACCCAATTATTTGTCTCCATTTAGTACCCAAATTGAAGGCCCTCCTAGAAGGTTAGGCCCATTTTTAGAAGTGAAGGGTGTGGGGAGTTTCCATGGCTTTGTAGATGGAAAAATACTACCTTCATTATGCTCTCCCTCGATCTCTCTTTCCCATTGTGAGATTATTTTCATTTAAGCAACCTTCATGGAATTACTAATTGGTATTCAAAGTAATGTATTATTGATAGGCCAATGTGGTGCTAGCTTAGTCTTGAATTGATGTGTATTTTCAGAAATCTCTAAATTTGCTGAGGACATATATGGCATATGTATTGATGCAACTTTTATTGAAATATTGCCACTTCAGGAATTTGTTATAGATTGATGAAAAGCATCATTAATCGCATTGAACTCTAATTTGATGAGTATGGTACTTTGTCTTTATAAGTAAAGAAGATGTAAATATTTATATTTCTTGTTTGATCCATCTATGATAGATGTTATTTGACACATGTTGAAAAATGATATGATGCACTTCCAATATGGTTACCTAAACCCAATCTGGATATCGATTCATAGTAAGAAGTCTATTCTAACTATGCCCTTAAGTAGTAATGACACACTTTGCACTTAATCAAGCACTATATCAAGACATGGTCTTGTAATTGAACAAACCATAACCTATTTGACATATAACCGTCTTCATTTAGATATATATTTATGGTATTCATACAAAAAAGAAACAACAAAATCAATAAAAACATAAAATAACACAATTAAATCTTTCTTAAAAAATAATATACTATTAAACATCAATTTTAATGTGTTTTCGTTATGAACTATTAAGAATAAATCTAGCTCCTATAACAAAACCTTTTTTTTCAAATTGCTAATTTTATCTACTTAAACTGATCAATTTGTTATGAAACATCCATCCTTGTAGAATTGTAAGCAAGTGGTTGAAAGTGATTTAAATTGCCCAAGCCCATTTTGACAAGAAATATGATTTAGTAAAACACATGCCTACTCCTTTAGAAATATGTACTTGGATTGTCATTTTCTTGATTCAATGGTGGACCTCAAAAGTATTAACATAACTTAAAATGCAAGTCAAGGAAAGCACTTATAGCTCAGCAGATTTGACACCCGTTCTGGTTTTATTGACGGTTTTGCACATAAATTTGACTGGCTTTAATGAGACAATACTGTCAATATTGACGGGAATGTGTTCAGAAAATTATAATCAAAACGTTTCAGTATAACGGTTTTCAGTACATCATTTGCCGCCCTTGGTTTCATTTGACGGCCCGCCCTGCCTGCCTGTCTTCAAAACATTCATCCCCTTTCTGGGTATTGGAAATATAGTGGTTTGCCCCTGTTCTTTCCACCCACAAAAAAAATACAATTGCTCTTACCTTCCCTACAAGTATATATACATTTTCTCTTTCCCAATTGCCAACAGCTGCACATTTACTTATTACTTTGTCTTCTGAATCTCTGCCATTCTTTTCTGTTTTCTTACAGAGATCAAACTGCCTTTGGCTTGGTGTAGGCATGGATCTTGCTACCGACGTTTTCATTCCGGAGGATTATGCGAAAAGCCGCTACTCAAGAAAAATGTGCCCCAAGCAACAGCCCAGCACTTCTACAAATCCCGCAGATGCCCGCAGCACGAATTGCTTGTTTTCACAAAAGAGCGAAAATCCCCCAAATATGAGCGGCGATTTCAACAAAGAGGAAATACTTTTGTCTTGTTTTAATCCATAATTGAGCTTTTCTTCAGAATATGAGGGGGCTTCTGTTTATGATGAAGACTCTTTTCGGTCCTGTACAGCGTTTCTTTAATGCCAGTATTTCGTATTATCTGTTTTTATCGAGTTTGTGCAAATATTTTTCAGGATTTTCTCTTTAATGCATTTGTTTTGGGGAAGTTCAATTGGCTTTCATATCTCTGAGTATCAAAATGGTTTTTCAATCGTTTCAAGTATGCGTGTTTTACTGTTGCTCTGTTCAGCTCTGTAATCTATTTCCAGGTATAAAATATGTTTCTTAATAGAGTAATTAAACTCACAAAAATCTTAGGGTTGTAACTGTGGACGGTAATTATGGTCTGATGATGTAAAGAAATGGGAGGCTCAAGGGTTTATACCATGCAGAAGCAATTAGAAACACAATGAATGAAGTCCGAGCAAATTTAAAAACGTAGCATTCAGATCTGCTTACGACCAGTTTAGTGTTCTTGCTTTTTGGTTCCGGACTGGCACAAAGGGCTTCTTAACTGCTTTGGGTTAAGGGTTTATCAATGGCGTACATCGCAGAATTTTAGAAAATAGAAAATGCGAGGGGCGCTGTCCAGTCAATTGCTAGAACTTAAAAAATAAAAATAATAAGCAAGTTTTACAGTGTTCGCTTTCGTTTGTTCACCAATTTTTTTATTTATTTTTTGTCACTGGAATAGATAACCTTATCACTTACCTGCCATTTTCTAAATTTAAATAATCATTTTAAAATTGCAAAGAAAAAGAAGACTAATACTAGCAATAGCACCTTGGTGTGCAATGGATACGCCGAAGAGGTGTGGAAGGTCAATTAGGAAATATTTGGTTTATTTTTATTTTTATTTTTGCAAACATTTGTGTAGTAATTGAAGTCAATTGGTAGATCATTTAGCAAATGATGTTGCTTATGCAATAGAGTTCTCAAATGAGAAGTGATAGCTTTAAATTAATAATGCATCAATCTACAAGGATCCAAACATGATTAAAACAAAATCTGATAATAAAAAAGATAATCAGGGTCTACTACTAACGAGGTCATGTTATGCTTGCAATATAGAAAGAGGGAGAGAGGAGAGATAGGGATAGAAAGAGGGAGAGATAGAGGGAGATATAGAGAGGGGAAGAGTGAGAGAGAGAGGGGGTTAAGGAGATAGAGATAGAAATAGGGAATATAAATGGAGATGGAGATGGAGGACAAGGATACAGAGAGAAGCAAAGGGAGAGATAAAGAGAGAGAGGAGAGAGGGATAGATAGAGATGGAAGAGATAAATATAGAGGGAGAGATAGAAAGATAAAGATAGAGATAGGAAGTGATATATAAAGAGAAGAAGAGAGAAAGGGAGATGTATAGGGGTCGAGAGAGATGGAGAGATAACGAGATAGAGATAGAGGGAGAGTTAGAGATAACTCAATATATAGAGAGGGAGAGGGAGAGATTCTACTTTTTTCTTCTTATGCTTGGTTCTTCTTTAAGTTACTCACATGTTAGTAGTGATAATATGATTGCAATCCTACATTGAAAAATAATGAAATACACCCCTTCAAGTGTGTAGTGTTGTTTATGTTCTCTCAAAATTTGGGTCTTGCTCCCAAATATTTGTTAGATGCATTCAAAGGTGGAGAAAATATTGACATACATGTGAGGTTGAACTACTATCCCAAAACTCGCATTTGTTATATCCCCATACTCAAACCCAAGAGGCATTACCACTATTCTTCAGAATGATTTTTTAGTTCTTTAGGTTAAGAACGTTGATTATTGGAGTTATGTCTATCTTGTTCTTAATGCTCTCATAGTGAACCTTGGTGATCATATTGAGTAGGCTAATTTATATATTTTAAGAACATTCATGTTAGTGCATTCAGATTCTCTGTGCTTATGAATTTTAGTATTTTTGTAGATACTAACAAAAAAATCTACCAAAAGTGTAGAACACTAGCAATTGAAGAGGAAATTTTGAAGTGAAGGCTACTAGTGGTGATATACATCTTAGAGGCAAGGAATTTGGCCAAAAATGTTCAATAATTTACAAGGTAGGTAAAATCAAATGTAAAATGTGTCTTTTGACATTATAAGTATGTAAGGAATTTTTTTTATTAGATAAAGAGGAAAATAAGGGTCCCCACCCTTTATTAAATCCTAAATGGAGATGACAAAAAATATCATTACAAACACAAATAGAAAAAAGGATACAAATCAAACAACACATAGCACAACAAAGAATCCAACACCGGAGCTAAACACTAGCACACCCAACACAAACTACCTAAAGGGAGAACAATGTAGCCCTTAAATATTCAAGGCTGCCTCTCTTTCCTCAAAAAGCTAGCATAGATAATCCTTAAGAGAATTTGTGTCATTGCAAGAATAATGAACAACTAGTCTCTTTCCTTTTGTTTTTTTTTTTTGGTTTTGGTGAGTTCCTCCTCAATAATTATCATGCTAGAAGTAGTGCTCTCTAGACATTGTTTTCTTAATTAGATTGAGGATATTGTCCATTGATTCTAATCTTCCTTTTTAGCAAAAATATCTTGTTTTGTATAGCATTGATCATATTATAGTTGAAGTAACAAGTAGTTTAAGCATAGTGTTTATTGTTAATTTTTCTATGAAAATTACTAAATTTTTATTTACCAACACCATTTTATTGGTCATCCTTCCTCAAATTTTATTTCTCTCTCCCTATTTTTGTGCTTTTGAGGAGGGCTCTTAGTCTTTTCTTTTTAATTAGGATGGTCCTCTTTTCTTTTCACTTCAACAGTGGTGGCCATGCTTTTATTCTCCTTCCTACTAGGATCTAGGGAAGGTCTACTAAAACAAAAAATAACTTCATCATTTGACATGATATGCATAGTTTTAGAAGGCACATATAACTCATCTTCACTTTCACTTGTTTCAACAACATTGACTTCTTCAATAGGGAGTGAGACGAGAGAGAGAGAGAGAGAGAGAGAGAGAGAGAGAGAGAGAGAGAGAGAGAGAGAGAGAGAGAGAGAGGGGGGGGGTGGTAGCAAGTGGTTGGCATGTAACAATGCACAAGGACTTTCTAGTCTAGCAATAGGGGTCTCACCAATTTTTTTTCTAGGTTCCTAGGATTTAGGCCTTTCAATAGCCAAATTAATCTTCTTTTTACTTTTACTAATAATTTCACCTTTGCCACAAAGTTCAAGATCGAGATTAGAGGAAAAGACAAGCTTAGATGTCTTATCAAGACCTTATTGTAGCTTAAAGTTTTTTTTAGAAGAGGAATTTTTAGTGGCAGAATTAGGGGTAAAATTTTGACTATTTTACTCCCTTTTCCTATAGGGATAGGGTTTTCTCAAAATCAAGAAGACCACCACTAGTAGTAGGGGAATTTTTTAGACAATAATGATAGAGGTAAACTATTAGACCATGGTGTAGTGATAGACTTTCTTTGTTACACCTTACATCTTTAACATAATTTTCAATGAGCATAAAAGGTAATAAGGAAAAATTACCCACAAAACATGTTGAAGATGACACAACAAAGGGAACTGGTAGGTTTACACACATTGGAACCTATATTCAAGTATGAAATACTTGATTAAATACAAGATAACATCATTCCAATGGGGGGAGGTCCTCCCTTTCGAATAAATTTTGATATTTTGTGAGTTGTTCTTCATCAACCATGAACAATTTGATATAATATTTGGTCTTAATTTTTCCCCTTCTTGCCACCCTCAAGCCATCAATGTCCAACTGTGTGGCATCACCAATCAAATTTTCCATGACATCAAACTCAACATTGCCAATTTTCACTTTCCCTATGATCTAAGTCTATACAAATTGGATCAAAAGAATAGGGTTGAAGACACTCTACACCTACAAACAATATCCCATAATTCCTAACTCAATTTAATGTTTTCACAAGAGGAGAGTTTGACCTTGACTTATCAACTCCCATGGTAGCAACTTTAGTTGTGTTTTTGAATAATATAGTAAACCAAAAGATGGAATAGAGATCAAGGTTCCTAGAAATGGTAATTATGAGGCTATATGTTCATTTGAAGGAAGGGTAATCTTAAACAACTTGTTTCCACTAGCTTAGATCAACAAACCTTTGCCACTATAAATCATATGCCTCAAAATTATGGAAAAAATCCTTTGTTTTTTCCCCTTTTTACCAAATATTTTTGGCAATACAATGTGAATGGAGTATAAATAAATCATTAACCAATTAATTGATCACCTCTCATATTAATCATCAATTTATAATATAATTTTCATGGTACACAATGACCTTAAAGTGTTCACCAATCAACCATGAGGACAATCTCACGATTAAGTCTTGATTACGCTTTTAAATTAGGAAGATTTTCCAAGTTAGTGAAAAGTAGCACATGCACATAATGTAGGAGTCCACTCACTAATCTCCAACATTTCTAACTCTTTAACCTTTAACCTTCATTAGTGAGAATGTTTGCAAGGAATTTTGTTATTATTGATATAAATTTATAAATATCAAGCCTCCAATGATGCACACATCTCCCACAACTTGTCACAATGTTATCTCAACCTTTGAACCTCCAACATCATTACCTTTCCAAAATGTCAACTTGTTATGAGTTATGGTCCTTCAATGATGTCACTTATATTTTTTAGGTTTTTAGGAAGTTTCAATTTGTTGTAATGGATAGTTTGGTTGTTTCCTTAGCCACTTTCCCTAGTTGTAAAGAAATCACTTTAATACTCTATCAATTTAGTTCGATTGGGTTTTGGCCATTGCTTTAGACATACAACATAGCCCAAGATTAACAACTCACACAAACTACCACATTCCAATATTTAGATATAGAAAGGCTTAGCCCATTTCCTTTTTATGATTATATTATTTTTTTATTCTTAATATTTTCTCACTAATGGAGTTTATAGTTGGGATGTTTTCATAATTTTCTTGATTCTTTGATTTAAAATAAGTTAGAACTCCAATTGAAAAGAAAATTATACATTCAATAAAATTTATATATCTTGTTAATGTTCAAGTTTTACAAATTATGTAAATAACCCATAAATTGTATGTCATCTTATGTTGTGTAGAATTCTCTCCCCCAGACTATTAGACATTCTTATGGTTTTATGAAGGCTTTTGTGTGTTATGTTTGTGTTGCTATTCTATAAGGAAGCTACATTATGGATTGCTTTTAGTGTTTTAAATATTTTAGATTTATCTTTTATCGTTGCATGTTTTTCTATCCTAGTAATAGTAGCCTTTGATCATGGATAGTGATAAAAAAATATCAATGCTTAAATTCCATTATGTATTTTTTCAAAAGGTTGATGTTGTGTTGAATTGTGTATTAGTATAATAATAATTGATAAACACTTACAAATTAAATTTTTCTATATGAACATAGTATAAACTATGTTTTTGAAGGGTATGAATAGTAGTGGCAATTTAGACACATGACATATTGCTATGGCCTTAATCAATTGATTGTATAGGGATATGTGTAGTGGACTCATGGTTAGAATAACCTTTAAATAATTTATATAATCATTTATATACTCTTATATAACTAGCTAAGTCAAGCTAGATCGCATCCAAAGCATAAGCATGGCATACATATGAGTTAGTCATTAGTTTATGATATCATATTATGAATTGTATCTTATTAGAGACTTCTGGAGGTTTCCCCCCTCAAAGTGACTTGTTATTCTCAATTATTATCAAATATTTACACTACATTTCTTATTATATTATTCTCTTGTACATGAACTATTTCATTACAAGTGGTATTAGAACATGATCATAATATTTGAAAGACAAGAAACAATGCAATTTTTTTTGGATCAACAAGTTGAGTTGTGAAGCACATCTCTCTCAATTTGGATAGTTATTTTCTAATTTTTTGAGGGTTAATCAAGGATATATTGAAGCTACTATAGGCCAAATCTGAGGTCATTTGGAGTATATTTGAAGGAGTTATTATGAAATTAAGTTTTCCACCAAATTCATTCCCAAGACTATAAAAAATGAAATTTATATATATTATAGAATATGATTGAGCAAGGGCACATTGCTCTATCGACAATCCCAATTTGAAGTCAATTGGAATCATTTTAAGTTATTGCAATTTTAGTGTTTTTCATAAATTTGCTCTATGGGCTTTAATTTTTTAGATATTTTTAAATTTGTTTACATTTTTTGGGAGCTTGAAAAAAATCATTAGAGGTCTACTATTTGCAATTTTAGCTTTGTGGCTAACAAAATTGTGAAATCACCTAATCAAAATTTGACAAAAAGAAAAAGAGTTTGCACTATCAAGTCTTAACATGACAAAACCACTAACTAAGGATAGGGGTAAAATTCTTACACAAAAAAAAATTAATGATAAAGAGAGTACATACTCGAAGTTTAGATAGGTGGAACCTTAGATGATAACTCCATCTCCATGGAATAATAAAATGGACGATATTGAGGAAAGTATGTAACAAATGTCAGGAGATTAACTATTATATTGAAAAAAATGACTAATATGCAAGAAGATATATCTAATATCAAAAACACATTATCAATTATGAATTATTATATCAATCAAGTTTATAATCAGATATTTCAAATAATTGAGATGGATCATGGAGGCTAGCCAATCTGGATCCAAATCATAGCACTCATGCAATCTTGTAACTTGCTATCGAAAGTGGATATAAAATGACATGTTACTAAAATATCTAGCCATTCTTCAACTTCTTAACTTAAAGAACATACTTTAAATTTTGACTTGCTTAAATAATTCATTTAAAATCATATTAATAAATGAACCCCAATAAATTACCTAAGTAAATCGCTCACAAACAAAAACCGTCAAATTGCATATATTTCCGCTGCTTGCAATGCACTTCCCTTTTACCGGCAATTATACGCAATGAAGTAAAAGCGTGTGGAAACAAGTTTATTAAAGACGAAATACACTGATTTCAGTCAAGCCCACGGTTTCACGCGCCGGTCGCTTCAAACATTCGACTCCTTTCCTCGGACATCCAGAAATTTTTTGCTTCGCCCCTGGTTTTCTCAGTATCGTAAAAACCCCGACGCGTTTGCCTTCCCTGCAAATAAATATATATACATTTCCTCCTCTTCCAAATTGCCAACAGCTTCGCATTTACTTATTTTTTTGGCGTCTTCTTACTCTCTGCGATTCTTTGCTGTTTTATTACAGACAGAGATCCAGCTGCCTTTGGTTTGTAATACAATTAGGTTGGTGTGGACATGGATCTTGCTACTGATGTTTTCATTCCAGAAGATTATGCAAAAAGCCGCTACTCAAGAAAAATGCAGCCCAAGCAACAACTCGCCGCTTCTCCAAATGTTGCAGATGCACACAGCACGAATTGCTTGTTTTCACAGAAGAGGGAAAATCATCCAAATATCAGCGGCATTTTCAACAAAGAGGAAATACTTTTATTTTGTTTTACTCCATGATTGAGCTTCCCTTGAGAATATGAGGGGACTTCTGTCTTTATCTCGAGTTCATACAATTTTTTTCGAAGATTTCGGCATTAATGTAATTTTTTGGAGTCCAATTGGCTTTCATATCTAAATATCAATATTAACGGTTTTTCAATCATTTCGAGTACCTCTGTTTTGCTCTGTTGCCATCTATTCAGCTCTCTGGTAATTTTTATCTGAAGATATAATAGAATAGAAAGATTCAAGGGTTTATACCATCCTCTGTTTTCCAGATTGTCTCTGTGCAAGAACTATAAGATTTATTATTTTTAAACTCAAAAACCTGTCCATTTAACTCAAAAACCTGTTCATGTCATGTGAGAATGACTTGAACAGGTGGTTTCTCTGGACAACTTTAGGGTTTAGAGCTGTGCCACTGAGAAGCAGTTTCTGTGCGCATTTATCTTGAAAGTGCCATAAAAGATTCTGTATATTTTCTCCTATAGTACTTTTTATAGGAAAATATACGATGGGAATGGGCTAAAATTGAATTTTTCTATATAAGATGAATGGTTGGGGTTATTATTGATTTAATGTAGTAAGTGCTATGACAATGAAGAGAGAGCACTTAGAGCTTATAATTTGGTATCTCTTATTTTATTAGTTTTTTTTTTTCAACTCTAATTGATTTTATGGTATTGGTACAGTTTCTTAGGTTTTATTAAATGCAATGTATATTTAGGAGATTTTTATCTATCTTTATTATTTATAGATATTTTATAGAGTTAGTGTTTTTAACATATGAGAAATATTTAGAAGTGTTTTTCATTTTAAAAAATTATATGAATATATCATTATAATGAGGAGATATTTGGATTTTTTTCATTCTATTTACAATTGTATTTCAAAGTAAAGGTCATGTTATTAGAATTGAAAACATAATTTTGATGCATCAATAGATCTAGTGGTTCAAGATAGGAAACAATTAATGGTTGCTTATTATCAGACAAATAGTTAAATCTTGATAGCATATGTTGGTATCATAGTGGAATACAATTTTATAAGATACATTTTCTTAAAAAAATATCATACTTGACAAGAGGTATTTTTATATTGTAGTAGTGATTTTTCTAGAGGGAGCTTCAATTTAACATGGAGTAATAAGGGTTGTGTTTAATTTTGTTCACTAAAATAAAAAATGCAATGAACTCATCTAGGAAAATAATCTCATTGTTTTCGCAGTCACCATTCAAATGGAAATTGGTGAGCTTGAATTGGAAGAGTTGTTGACAAGATTTGTACCTTGGAACATATGGAAATCACACATTTATAACTTGTAGAAAATTAGATCTAACAAATAGATTAATTGAAAATTGGAATTCATGATGAAGGCATTGAATATCAAACTGATAATGATAATAACAATTATACTTGAAAACATTTTGACTATTTAAATTCTCACCACATGAAGAGGAAGCAAAGGTTTATGGCGTTAAAATAGAGGTAAAAATCTAATGACAAACTTTGATATTAACAAACATGACATCTAAACAATTATCAACAAGTCATTTCCTATTAGAGGCATTGCAAATTGCACAAAAATAGAAGAGGAATCTATTGAAATTGTTGCAGAAGGGCCTCTAGTTGAAGATAAAATCACTCTAACATGCATGGAAATTTACATAGATATACATTGTCACTCATCCACCCATTATTCCTTAAGAATAAAACAACATATCACATGTCACCATTCAACTCACCCACAACCCTATTGATTTTCTAGTGTTTTTCTTTCAACTCTCACAATCTAGTCAAAAGATGAATGATTAGATATTTGGAATTAGACCCCTAAAAAAAATCATTGTCTTGGCTACTTGTATGGCATTGATTGTAACTCCTATATTGGATGGATGGCTTCATTTCCTTTATTTAGGGAAAGGAATGAGGTCCTCTAGTTGTAGCCTCACAATCTTATAATCAAAGAAATAACATGAATAATATGATTGAGTGTGAAAGGAAAAGGAGTGCATCATCTTTCTCACAATTCATTTACATAGGGTGTTAGAGTAATCATGCATTAGCTGATAATTAATTAATTTTTAATTGATTATTAGTCTAATTTTTGCTCATGCACTTAAGATAAACTTAGGAGTGCTTTTATGATTTTAGGTTTTGCTCCTATATAGCACTCAACCCTCATTGTAATTATCTCTTGAGCTTTCATATCTTTTTGATAGTCTCTTGCTTATGTAGCTTTTTCTTGTTGAGGAATTTTGCACATATTGTTTGTAGATCTCTTACATGAAAGGTGTATTTGTTTGTTGTTTGATCCCGTGACTCGTGGTTTTTCACAATTCTAACATACATGTATGACTATGTCTCAACTGAATTCTCTCCAACTAAATTAACTAATCATTCATTTCTACTAGCTTGTACCTTACCCTTGGTTCAAGTATACTCCTTAAATCTTATGTTTTCTATGGGCCCTAAATATCTAGATCATTAAATTAGATATAGTTTTATCCCTCAAATTTCACCCTCACAAGTAAATTACAATCTAAACAATAATCAGGCATGTAAAAAATTTAAGGATTTTACCTCTTGTTTTTATTTAACTTAAGACTCCTTTTGAAACCTTCTCATACCTTTTTTTTCGTAGTGAACCCTTTACTCTTGGATATATATCTAGAATAAGCGATGATCCCCTTTTTCTTAGTGAAACATTTCCCCCAATGGATCTCACTTGTGGCCTTTATAAGAAAATGCATAAATTTAGAGAATTGAGTTTACAAGAATTAAACTACAAAGATTAATTTCAATGTTTTAATGTCAATTTATTCCCTTAAATACATTCTAAAATATTCTCTTTTATATGATGTGTAGGGGTTCAACATACAAAAAATGGAGTAGAGGTCGATCCTAATTTATTTACTAGAGCGGAGGAGGGTGAAACACACATAGTTGATGTCAGGGAGGAGACCCAAGCACAAACAATTGATGTTAGAGAGGAGGCCCATCCACACTTTAATGTTGGATAGGGGTCAAGATCACTTCCTTATGCGGATATCCATACTATGAATCTAATTAAAGAGGCAAAGAAAAAAATTTCTTATAGAAATAATAGATCATCTATTTGAAATGATATAGAGAAATTAAAATTTTATGTTGAACAACCTAGTCAAAATAATAAGAGGGCATTGAATAGAACTTTAAAGGAAATACTTGAGGCTTATTTCAACAATCATGCTACACTTGGTCAAGCCCAACTGTTATCAAATTTACACCTTCATGATGATCTAAAAGAGCCATTGCAATTGTTGGGTGTAGATTTCACAAAAGAGAGGAAAAGACGCCTAGAAAAAGATATTGTTGAAAATGTTACAAAGGTTTGGGTTCCATTGGAAAACAAAATCAATTAGTAGATAAGAGCATTTCAAGAAGATTGGTCTATGAATTTCCTGTCCCATTATACATATAAAATTTTGGCATAATGAATTATGGAAGGATAATTGGGTGAATATGATGGCTAAATAAAGAGGGGTATGGAGGAGGTCTAGGGTTGTATCCTCTAGCACCATAGAATATAACATGATCTGGTGGCTTGTTTTCATCTTGTGTTGATCTTGTATATCTTGTTCATTAGTTGGCCCTTTTAGGACAAGGTCAATAGTGGAGGTTGGGTCATTAAGGGTGTAAGATATTGAATTGATAAAAATAGAGTTTGTGAGTGTGAAAATGGTTAGGAATAGTTTATAAGAAATGACTCAAAGGTGGAATATATTGACTTCGTCTAATAATTTACCAGAAATGACTTAATTATTAAATTTAGTATGTTGATTTATAAAAGATATTTAATAAGCATGTAAGATTTTATAACATTATATTATTGAAAAAAGATTATTGACAAAATTCCTACACACCAAGAAAGATTATTGACAAAAAGAACACAAACTTAAAAGTTTGGATCAAGTGAGACCTCAATTATAACTTCTTCTTGATTGGATCACAAAAAGAACAAGATGGAGGAGGAAATACAATAGATGCAAGGGAAATTAATTTGTGTCCTATATACAAGGAGATATATCTAGCATCAATAACACATTGACAATAATCAATGGTTGTATCAAAGATCAATTAGGCTCACATGGCTTCTAGGCAAGGAGATTATCTCACAATTATCAATGGTTATATCAAAGATCAATTAAGCTCACAACTAGATATTTTGAGCAATCGAGATGGATCATTCAGACCAGCCAATCCAAATCCAAATGCTAATACTCATACAAGATATCAGAACCTGCTACCAAAGATGGATATAAAATGACCGGTCATTAATAATGTCTAGGCCAAGGCCGTCAAATTTCATATATCTAGGGTTTACACTTCCTTTTTACCGGCAATTATACGCAATGAAGTAAATGCGCGTGGAAGCAAGCTTATTAAAAACTGAATAGAATACTTTCACTTAAGCCCACGGTTTCATGTGGGCTGGTCGCTTCAAACATTCATTGCCTTTCCTCGAACGTTGGCAAAACCGTGCCTCACCCCTGGTTTTCTCAGTATCATAATAAACCCAAACGCGTTTGCCTTCCCTATAACTATATGTGCATTTCCTCTTTTCCAAATTGCCAACAGCTCCGCATTTACTTACTCCTTTGTCTTCTTCTTAGTCTCTGCCATTCTTTTCTGTTTTATTACAGACAGAAATCGAGCTGTCTTTGATTTGTAATAGATTTTAGCTTGTGGTGGACATGGATCTTGCAACAGATGTTTTCATTCCAGAGGATTATGCAAAAAGCCGCCATCCAAGAATAATGTGGCCCAAGCAACAACTCACCATTTCTCCAAATGTTGCAGATGCTCACACCACAAATTGCTTGTTTTCACAAAAGAATGAAAATCCCCCAAATATGAGCGACTTTTTCAACAAAGAGGAAATACTTCTGTCTTGTTTTACACCTTAATTGAGATTTTCTTCACAATATGAGGGGGTTTCTGTTCATGATGAGGCTTGTTTTTTAAACCCCGGTATTTCTTTTCTTGAATGGTGGTATTTCGAGTATATGTTTCTAACTCGAGTTCATACAAATATTTTGGAGGATTTCCGCATTAATGTATTTTTTGTTAAGCCCGATTGGGTTTCAGATCTCTAAATATCAAAACACCGGTTTTTGAACCATTTCAAGTATGCATGTTTCAGCTTTGCAATCTATTTCCAGGCGTGAAATAAGTCCGTCAATAATTTAAATTCCCCCAAATTCGAGGGTTGTAACTGTGAATGGTAATTTTTATCTGAAGATATGACAGAACAGAGAGACTGAAGGGTTTATCGTAGCATTCAGATTTGGCCTTTTACCAAAGACGAAATGAAAAAGAGTGAGAAAGGGATATATGCAGGATTCAGTTTACTAATATTGGCATCCATGATCTTGTTCATACTTGAATGCCTATAAGCGATCCAGATTTTATGGAAGAAAGGAATCCATTGCGAATGTTCTCACTCCAAGACTTGCCCCCAACTCCACATTCTACTGTTATTAGTCCATATTTGCAGTAATCATGTTTTACTATTTCAAGTCTTTGTTTTCTCTGCAAATGCATGTTTGATGGGATGATCAATCAATCCTCTTTCTATTATCTCCCACCAATCTGGCACGGATCGGTTGTTTTAATTGTTACGCATAGTCAAACTAAATAAATATCTTTATCAAACAAGTTAACCAGGCCATCCTCTGTTTTACAGGTTGTCTCTATGCAAGAACTATAAGATCTATTATTTTTTAACTTAAAAAATATCTTCATGTGAGAAAAACAGGTGGATTCTCTGGATAACTTCAGGGTTTAGGGATGTGCCACTGATAAGCAGTTTCCTCTTGGGATTTATATTGAAGGTGTAAAAGATTGTTTGTGGAGTACAAGTCTTAGGTTAAAATCTCTTTTGTTAAGAATAAAGGATTAAGAGTGTTCATTTTAAATTGTTCAAGGTTTAGTGCTTAATTCATCTATATGATGTCACGACCTTGCACTAAACCAAATTCTTTGGTTAAGAATAAAGAATTAAGGAGTATCTATTGTGAGCTATCCAAGGTATAATCCCTAACTCATTCCTTATGATGTTAGGGCCTTGCATTCAACAAGACTTTATTTGTAGTGGGCTCAATGGAAAACCATTCAACTCCGTCAACAAACCAAAGGCCTATTGACAATGTGGATATTTTTCAAGCCAACCAAAACTTATAGTTTCTAATGCTATTTTTCAAAATTGCATTTTTCTAATGTAATAAAAATTTACAATTTGAAATTTGGAAGTTGGTAGAAGTTTGGGTTTTTTGAAAGGTCAAATACTAGTTATTTCCTTTTAAAATTATATAATATCTTGCATATAGAGTTATAACTCTATAATTTATCAGTTGAATAAGAAAATGAACAAACTAAATAATTTTTGGGTCCAAAATCTTATTTTTGGATTTGACTATTGAACTAATTTTGCATATAATTATACTATTTATATTCATAATAAATCAATTATCAAATTTATATCATTTGTGAAAACACCCTAAACTTTTTTAATGGCTTTACAATATTATTTTAATATATCTACTAACCATATTTTTATGACATTTTTATGTTTTTCTTGAAGTTCGATACTTTTTTATGTAATTTAATTTTATTAAACATACTTTATATATACAATAGAAGCTTGCTTCTATCAAGCACTTGAATCACTTTATGCAAGTTATGTTCTAGACTAACTTTTATTTTAATCACTCAATCTTCAATATTCAAAAGAACAGATGCCACGATGTAATGTCCCACCTCGGGTTGGGACAAATCCTATGCGATTTTGCTCAGTTTGACATATGAGACATTTTGTCAAACAGTTTGCATGCGTTTTTTAGACTTTCTTCACAATACAAAACTCAATGATTTTAGATCTTATTTTCTCATTTCCAATACCAAGTAATTTTGGAATTAATAAAAGATGCAATACTGATTTTCTGAGTTCACAATTCTGAAAGTGAATACTATTCAACAGCATATATAAAGAGCAATAATTATGTCAGACTTATTTTAATCCGCAATTCTCATCAAACATTCACTTTTCAAGATGTATTAATAATTGGCAGAAGTTTTGGAATTATATAGCACCCTAAATCAATGTAGTTGAAGCATAATTTCTCATTACAAATAACCCAGAACTATTATACATGACATTGGAAATATTTGCCACTATGAAACTAATACTTGCACTAAAAGGAGAGTGGCTAAAATACACAAAAATACAATAATATTATTTTTGACAAGTACGACTGAAGACTGCAGACCGACTACATAGGAACCCCACACACCCTTCCTCTAACCTCTAGTATATCACACACCACTTGCTAATGGTTGTGGCCATATATGAGGGATGTTTGTAGGACTGAGAAACCTCACGCCCCCTTCACAAGCAACAACTAAACACCTTTACATGACCTCTCAATGTATAGGAATTTAATGTAAGATAGCAACCGCCAAGCATGAATGATCTCACACCTAGGTAGGGTTTTTTTAGAGTTTTAATCAACAATAAGAATGCCGCAACTTCCTTCAACCAACAAAGAGTAAACCCTCTAGCTGAAATGAAGACAAGATGATATTCAACCCCTTATATCTGATATCCTATAATTTATCAAACTCCCTGTTAAATTCTTCAAACCCTAGCTTTGAAGCTTTCCTATAAATCTTTGAAGCACAAGCACAATCCCTGTAATGGAATTGTTTGCAAGTTGGCTTGGGAGATCTTTCACTCCTGTACCGAGCTATTCTTCCTGAGGGGTTTCATCCTAAAAAATCAAGTGTTTCCAGACTCTTTAGTCTCCTACAAAAACCCTTTACAAATATTTTTCTCAACAATGAATGTGCAAAATGAGTTTTCATTGCCCTTTTATATTTCCATGCTCAATTTGCATCTAATTTTCATTTCATTTAATTTACTTTCATTTCCCACCTTTCATTCTTTTAATTTTGATGCACAACTTAATAAAATAACATCCTTTTAAAAAGTCACTTATAATATCTCCCTTATAAATTGGTACATAAAGTCCCCTTTTGATATACTTTAATAATGCATAAAGTTAAATTATTTTATTTTATTATTTGACATTATTAATATTAAATGCATAGGACCAATATTAACCAAAATAACTCCAGGATATAATTACATCATCATGCCAAAAGTAGTAACTCCACCTGCTAACCATACCCATGACTTATTGTAAATAGTATGAGCAACACATCTAAGTGACTTACTAAAAATAGTAAGTGCATGTCAGAGCTATAAGAAGGACATTGAGCTGGAGAGTACTAAAATAAACACCGAAAGGTCTGCTGAAAAACCAAAGATCACCCTCAAAGGGGTCCTCTGAACACCCTGTTAGCCTACAGGAACTAGTTGGTAGACTAACCACTACGTCAGAACACTGTCCAGGAAAAGGGGACATTACAGTCCACCCTCCCCAAGATTGCTTGTCGCCAATCAATCCTCACTTGGATGTCTTGGACAGTCACCCGAATGTTGGGATCCTAAATCAATCTGTAGAATTCCCAACAACATATCCTCTACATCCACTAGGTAGAGATAAAACCATGCTCAACATTACTATAGGCAACTACCCCAATGTAGAACAGTCTACCAAACATAGGAATCCCTAGATCCCACAACCAAATTGGAAATCCACCATTTCCCACACCTATAGACTTCCATTGTGCCACTTTGATATAATCACCACCAAGCGAAGAGTGGTGTTGCAAATCAATGAGGTCCATTCAAACTAATGTGCTAATCCTGTTGCCTCTTGGATCCCAACACACCAAAACTTCACATCCATCAAACATGAGAAGATGGAAATAACTCAAAGTGCGAGCATCACAACACCCCACTCCAAACTTTGCAAATCTCTTGTGGATGTGATTAGTATTCCTCATAGGTGCCAAAAACTGTGTAATAGTTCCTCTTAGGTTGTTGATATAAAATAGATCAACAACTTCGCGACTGGAAATCCAACCTATGGGGATGAACATAAAACTATCAGGTTCATAGGGTTCTAGAGTGTCAACCATATGCCACTCTCCAATGTTGAGGAGATGATGCAACTCTCCTCCAAACTCCAAAACAACTGTTGTCTTCCAAGGATTATGAAAGAAAACCTTGTCCCAAGAAATAAGACAATTGTCCCCTACCAACTTATGCAGTAGAACTCCATCACTGCGGGATGGAACAATGCCATCATGCTCACTAAAACCACATCTTCCTTGTAGCCACTCCTCCAATGGAAATTCATGAAACAAGGAAGTTGCAAACTCTGCCAAAGACACATTTGCATGATGAAAATATGATCATTGACCCTATAAACAACCATCTGAAAGTAATAGAGTCAGATACTTGTAGTCTCTGGCTCCATCTTTAGGAGATGGAAACACTCCATCCCACAATGGATGATATGAATCCTGAGTCAAACCACACCTACACACCATCAAATCATCTGTGTGGACTAAAAGAGAAGTGATGAACACTTCTTACTATGTAGTCAAGATGGAATGCACTTGTTTGTGCCAATGGTTGACTAGCATAGTGATTGGGAACACATGCCTCATCACTCTTATCACCTAAATTAGGAGGTGGCACATGTCTCCGATTCTGAAGGGCAGATTGGGTATTTGCTTTGCAAACCCAATAAAAAATTACCTATCTGATAACAACTGGAGGTATTCTAACTTAATTCTCTCCAGGGAACGCATGCTAGTTTGCAGACTAGATATGGAAGTCCCAACTACTACCCCTATTTTCCTTTCCTCCAATTTTTTTGACCATAGGAGGTACTCCACAAACTTGTGTGTGCTATCGAAATGAGTTAAGGTTTGGACAACCATATCCTCAGTGAATATCAGTTGTCCCTTGAGTCCTAGTGACTCATTAGGCTCATGCCTACCATCCACCTCGACCAATGCATTACCCGATCTGCTAGCAGATGTAGGAGACATGCTCCCACTAGTAGACACCCTGTAATCCTCATGCAAATCAGATGGGACAACATGATGATTCAACACACTAGTCACACAAGAATCTTCCTCCTCGGCATAAGACTCACCAATAGAAATATCTACTCCACCAAGTAGAGATTAGTACCCATGTCATGTATGGATGCATGCACCTCACTGCTAGTTGGTCCACAAGGTGTATGCATCTTTGCCTCTGGTGTATTTGTATCCCAAGCCCTCAATTGGCTCTCCCTTAAAGATGTCTCATGATCCCTATGATGCAAGCAGTTTATAACTTTAGAAATCTTAGAATCATATCGGTCCACAATCTCATGCAAGTCTAAAACCTCTTCGTGCTTGATCATCATAGAGGGTTCTCCCCTCAAACCATGAGTACCAATCTCATCTGTAGCTATCATGGAAGCCCTGGAAGACTGAATTTCTATTGTTGATGATGTTGATTGAGCCAATCTCATTTCCTCATAGAGCTCATCTATCTGAACCTCTGATTCTTGAAGGGCCTTCTGAATGCTCTTCAAAGAACCTTTGGTAACCTCAAGCTTGTAGGAAAGCTTGCTAACCTCCTCCTCTTTCCCTTTTAACACATCAAAGTAGGTCTCACCAAGCATAAGTAAGTGATCTCTATCTAAGAGTAGTTGTAGGTAGTTGGTCTTCATTACCATCAACACCTCTCTGAGTGCATGGAAACCTACAAGGGAAAGTCCTCCTTCAGGATTGTTTTGTAGCCCTAGAATCCTCCAACAATAATTTTCCATCAACTAAAGAGTGTCATCAAAGTGTCTAATGGTTGCATCAATCTGGTCTTCATTCACCTTCAGTTGTTCTGCCAAATGATTGGACTCTTGGGACCTATCACCCTTATGCAAATTTTTTGATTTAGGATCAGCACCATGCAACACTTAATCATATTTTTTTTCAAGGTTGGTATCAACACCAACTGTGTCAACAATGCCATCCCCTATGCACAACTGTGTAGAAGAAGTTAGGACAACAATATGATCAACAATAGATCCATCCCAAACAAGGTCCTCCATAGGCTTGGCTTGAGGCTCAAACCAAACACCACTTGTAACCTCATCATTGAGATTAAATGTAGAATCATCATCATTATTTGATTTGAAGGTTCCATCATACATAATGTGCCCATCAATAGGCACTGAACCATGGGGTGTATCATACTAAAAACTAATCTTGTTACATGTTGCAACATCTTTCCCATGACTAAATTTTGCACCTTCAAATGAAGTTTTTTCCCGAAACATCCTCCTAATGTACTTCACCAAACCAATCTTTCGAGGTTCCAAGATAACAACTAAGTTCAAAAATTCATTAAAAGAAACCTATGTTTCAAAACCATCTGGCATGCTTTGGTACACCTCAAAGAGTTGGATGGCTTCTTGTTCATAACCTTTCCTGATTTGTTCTTGATCCCTGTGGTAACACATTGTTATTCTCTGGATGTTTTTCAACAATGCAACACAATGCAATGTTAAACCTAGATCTAGGATTATTTGCTTAAGATTTTAGAAGGTTTATGATGTTAACACATTGGGTTCACCAAAATAAAATGAAGGAAAAGTGAAACCATAGGATTTCAATGGTGCTTTTCTACAACATTTCATTTAGAGTTTGAGATACTAGGTGTTGATGGATTTAGAAAAGATGTAGGATTGAACTACAACATAATAGGTGAGTCAACCTACCCTTTACTAAAAATGGACCTTAGAATGGAATGCAATGATTTAACTAGGCCAATGATGCAAATAGCTATTATGATGCAAAAATAGTAGATCTAAAATGCCATAGATAAATTTAGACTTCAGAAAGAGACTGAGTAGAGTACTATGCACCTGTTATATGAATTCAAAGCTGATTTTTGAGGACCACTTCACCCTAAGTGACTATGTCCTAGTAGATGAATTTTGGGTTTGATTTCATAGTCCTCTAATGTTTGATTTGAGCCTTCATTTTCTAGGTGTCGTACTGTCAGATCTTTGTTGGGTGTAGAGATAACTAAGTTTTTGTATGTTTTCAAGGTGTAGGGTTTGAATGCAACAATGAATAATTGACCTTAAAGCTTCTCCCAATCTTCTTTAGATTTGAAACCTGTACATTCAAAGAGAGAGAAAGGGTTGTGCCATACATGGGCTTTTCTCAGTCAAACCCTATGTTGGTGTTTCCACCTCCACAATGGAAATGCCAATGAAAGATAGCTTATCCTTTCGAGGGATAGAGAATAAATGATAAATGAATGATGAATCAACAATGGACTGCAACTAACTACACAAAAATGACTTCCTTGAAGGAGCAAGTCATACAAATCTCCTCAAGGCTTGATTATTGTTGGCTTGTTTTTCTTGAAGATCTAAGAGGGTTAGATCTCACAAACAATACGATAACATAAACATGAACAAAATCACATACACTTTGACATGATGCTTTGATGTTGAATTGCTGCAATAAATATTCTCTTGAATTCTCTTGACTTGCTTGATAATGCTCTTGACAATAATTATTGCTCAATTCTTCACTTAGTTTTCAAATGATGCAATGACTAGTATTTATACAATAATTCTAATTTCCCAAAATTAAATCTTGATAGCCAACATTGGACATTTGAAATTCAAATGGTAAAATGCCAAATTTGACATATTCAATTTTGGAGGAAAAATAAGGGGACTAAGTCACCCTAGGCGACTAGGTCCCAACCCTATTTTGTAGGATTTAAGGTGTCAACCTGGGAAAAATATTAAATGAATGCTTTGGTTTTCCACATGTAATTTGTCGGTAAATATAAAAACGGGCCACATAATGTATAATTTAGGAAATTAAGTGTACAATTAGGTCCATGCACTTATGTTACAGGAGAGAAAAACATAGTGTGAAATTGTCAAGGGTGACAATTTATGATGCTACAAAATATATTAATTGCTTTTATATAGCCCAATAAATAAACTAACAAATAAAAAAGGATGAAGCACTTCATGATAAAGTGTAGAGATTTTATTATGGGCAATGACATATGTTAAAAAAAAACAATTCCTTATATGTAGTGATAAATAAAGAAGTAATGATTAATTGAGCATAATATAGAGCAGTAATTAATGTCACAAAAATTAAGTGTATAATTAGTTCCATGCACTTATGAGAGAGAAAAACATAGTGTGAAAGCACTTAATGATAAAGTGTAGAGATTTTACTATGGGCAATGATATATGTTAAAAAAGAAAAAATTCCTTATATGTAGTGATAAATAAAGAAGCAATGATTAATTGAGCTTAATATAGAGCAGTAATTAATGTCATAATGGGAAGTGCTTAGTTTATGAAGAGAAGTGATTATTTTATTAAAAGGTATCCACTCTTTATGGAGGGTAGTAGTTCATTTAAAAAGAAAAGATTATGTTTGTGAGAACGTTGCGACTAGGTTGACATTAAAAAGGATTGAAATTAAGTTAAAAGGAAGGTAGCAATGTAAAGTTAAGAAGAGTCATGACCATTTGAAAGGGTGTCACTTTTGAAAAGGGGTGCATCTCTTCATTAAGATGTGAGGATATAAAAAGAATAATGTATTGTGGAGAAAATGAGTCTGGAGAAAATAAGTTACATCATATATACACTAGCAAATTTGTGAAGAATATACAAGTGTGCTATGTGAAGATCGATTATTCAAGAACATAGAAATTAATTATATATATATGTATGTATGTATGTATGTATGTATGTATGTATGTATGATCAAGGAAGATTTATGAGAGGGAGAGATATAAAATTCAAGGTAGATTTGTATGAAGAAATTATAGAAGAATTATTATCATATGATAGAAGGAAGAATTGTAAAAGGGACTACATGTAAATTTAAAAAGGAAAGGTAAATAAAAGAGATAGCATCAAATCTATGAGAAAGGCATATATAATCATCATCCATTGAAGGAGAAAAATACAAGAAGGGAAAGAATAATATTATAAGTAGACTTATAAAAAGAAGTATATAAGTTGAAAAGATTGAATTTTCCATTATCCCTTGTAGAAGCAACATCCATAAGGTAGAATTTTATTTTGGAAGTTGGTGCTTCCTAAAGGAGAGATTGGTGTCTCTCACTAAGTTGATGCTTAGTTATGGGGGTTGGTGTCTCTAGTAGGTTGGTCGTACAAATTTTGGGGATTGGTCTCTCCAATAGGTTGGTGCCTATGAATCGAGGGGGTTGGTGTCTCCTATGGGTTGGTTCCTACAAATTTTTTAATAAGTGTTTTATAAAAGCAATATTTTGTCATGGTTTTCTCTTGTAAGGTTTCCATGTAAATCTTGTGTTCTTGTGTTGTATAATTGTTAGATCTTATGTGAATGATATTGTCCAATTGAAGTATTGTGGTTGTTAGTTTGAAAAAGTAAAATTTTGTATTATACTAATTCACCCTTCTCTCTTAGTATAATCATGTTCTCATCAATTGGTATCAAAGCAAGATTCTTTGAATTATATATTAACTTCTTGAAGAAAGATCTTAAATAGGCACACATGGTTGGACAAGAAGGATATGGTTTCTCATCAAATAAGACACCATTGTTTGATGGAATAAATTATACATTTTAGAGCATAAGGATGGAAACCTACTTGAATTCTCTAGGGTATGACATTTGGAAATCTATGGTGAGTGGTTATACACCTTCTGAGACTCCTCCAACAAATCAAGAAGGAAAGAAGGCCAATGAATAAAATGCAAAGGATAAGAATGCAATTTTGTGTGGATTATCGAAATCAAAATTAGTGAAGGTTATGCATTGCAAATAAAGCAAAGACATGTGGGACAAATTGAAGAATACCTACGAAGGAGATGATAAGGTCAAAAGAGCCAAAATTCAAACTCATAGAGGGCAATTTGAAAGTTTCAAAATGAGAGAAGAAGAAATATAGCCACATTTTTCCTTTGAGTGGATGATATTGGTAACACAATCAGGGGACTTGGAGAAGATATTAAAGATTCAATCATTGTACAAAAAGTTTTAAGATCATTGTCTCTTAAATTTGATGCTAAAGTTTTTTCTATTGAAGAAATGAAGGATCTAGAATCATTAACAATGGACAAGTTGCATGGAATCCTCACTGCTTATAAAATGAGGACCAAACATGAGATTCCATCAAAAGGGAGTTGCTTTCAAAGCTATGCAGAAACAAAAAAGCAAAGAATTTGAACTTAGTGAAAGATCATATGATGAATCTAATGACGATGAATATAATTTTTTAAGAAAGCTAAAGAAGGTCTCTAGAAAGTACAAAGGTAATTTTCCTTTTAAGTATTTTAGTTGTGGAAGGGTAGGTCATTTTGTAAATAAGTTCCCTTATGCAAAGAATAGTGACAATGAGGAAAATAAAGTCATTACACAAATAAAGGGAATAAATTTTTTTGGCATCACAAAAACAAAAACAAAAGGAAAAAAAGGATAATTTCAAGGAAGTATCTACTCCTATAGGGATGTTAGTTCATCTTATGAAATTTTTGCAAAGAGTGGTAAAGAAGAGACCCTTTTTATGGCATTGGAAAATATCAAAATTGTTGGCAAAGAGGAGAATAAGATACAGATGGATAAGGAATAAAATGTTGAAGCTTAGAGTGTAGCAGATCTAGAGGAGGAACTCATTTATGCCATAAGAGAAATTGAAAGACATAGAAAGAAGAACCAAAATCAGAAATTTTGTTTCAAGAAGAATGCAAGTATAAATAAAAGATATCACAAAATTTTGAAGAGGCCAAATAGACCATCACTAATCTAGAGATCCAACTAAAAGAAGCAAGAATGATAGAAGATATTGGAAGGATCCAATTGAATACAAAGGAATCTAATATTGTGAAAGGTTAGAGTCTAAGATATAGTTTCTTTAAGGAGGGAACTAGAAAAGACATCCTCCAAGTTGAACAAGAGCCTCAATTTTGATAAGAGTACTAATATTTTGGATGATATATTAAATAAACAGAGGTCACCAATCAATAAGATATGACTTGGATATGGATAAAATCAAATGGACAACAAGGATGACTCTAAAGAGGCACCAAAGAAGTCAAATAAAGAACCAAAGAGCTATGAAGAAATACTAAAAATACCTATCAAAAGTAAAAGTAGCAAGAAGAAGAGAAACCAAGTTCCACTGAAAAAAATTCCTAAAGGTAACAAGGACAAATTTAGAAAGTACTTTCCAACAAGACACCAACATATGATGAGGTTCCAAAGTTTCTTTTATGGCTATTGTTTTTCATGCAATCATTTTGGTCATAAGGCAAGAGATTGTAGAGCACATATGTGATATAACTGTGGTTGTAATAACAGTTCTTATGGGTGGAGAAGTAGGAACTATAACCCATTTTCTCCATTAGTAGATTATAATTTCATAAGCTATAAATGCAATAACTATGGACATATAACATAATATTGTAGAAGTGGTTTTTGTGAAACCACCTAGAAAAAACAAGATGGAGGATACCATGATCAAACAAAAGGGAAATCCTACTAGAGTATGGGGAAGGAAACAAGAGAAAGATAATGAGAAGAAGGAAGAATGTATGTTTTTGCAAAGTTCACTTCATGAAAAAAATTGAGGAGAAGCACGAGTTCAGGGGGAGTTAATCATTGCATTATCTTTCAACTCTGTAGAGAAGACAACTCAAAAGATGAAGTCTCACAAAATATTAGAAAAAGAGAAGATATGGTTGGAGAAAAAATGATAATTCTATTGTAGAATTAAAGAAAGAATTTTGCTTGATTATACTATGAAAACAAGAAAGGATAATTAATGCCAAGATAATAAATAGCCTAGAAGGCTTGAGATAATGAGATAAGGAAGAGTTGAAGATGTATAGAGCAAAATGAGATAGCTAAAAAAACTCTTGATTTATTAAATTTTAGAAAATGATCCAAATTTTCCACCCAAATAATATAGAAGAAAATGATAGAGTATTAGAGAAATGGGGAGCATAAGAGAATCTCCAACAAGAGGAGTCTAGGATATTCTTATTGCAATAGATGTGAATAGTAACCACAAAGAATGGATGTTTTTCATGATCCATTTGCAGAGAAAATTATGTTACATCCTTTTACCATTGATGTCAAAGGGAGAGTTTTAGAGAGGTAGAGTTAAAGAAAGGAAGAATAATGCCATTGATGTAAAGATAAAGTATTTTAGAAAGAGGGGGATTTACAGATAGGGGAGTATCACAAAAAATAGGGAGAATCACATCATGAAGGAAAGGAGTATGATACATCCATTTTCCATTCAAGTTTGATGCAGGGGCATCGATACTTTCAATTTTGGTTCGCAATTTTTCAATTTTTTTGTGTTTCTTTGGGCTAGTTGGGTGTCGGTTCTAATTTTCTTTGTTAGTTTTTTTGTTTCCTTTTGACAGGTGGCTTTCTCCCTATGGCATAAAGAAGAATACTTTCCTTTTCTTGTTAAAACAAAAAAATAAGACAATTCAGTTATGGCAGTTACAATGTGGGAGAAGAGAGGGATCACTCTTGTGGGTGTGAGGATCGACCTTTTGGAGAGATTTTTTAGCCTGCACAAGAAAAAAAACAAGTTTGGGGATTGGAAATTGGTTTTTCTTTTGAATTAATACAAATCACAAAATTTGGTTTTGGTTTTTTCATGTGAACAGTTTCTGGAAGGGATGGTCTATACAAGCACAAAGAGACCCACAATTTCTTGATTGTGGAAGAGGCCAATTTTGGGTAAGTGTGTGAGGGAGAGGGAAAACCGTGCTCAAGTAAAAAGACTGATAGAGAGTAGAGGGTGTTTGGTTGTGTATAAAAGAATGAAAATGACACATAATAAAGTTTATTGTCCTTGTAATTTATAGTTTTTGTTCTTACAATCTACAATTGCCTACATTGTGCTCAATTTGCATAGTGTTAATACAACAATATCTATAACCCATCGATGGAGTTTGCTGAGCTTGTATTTCTGCTTTATTTTTGCAAAGAGGAAAGGAATAGCCCTCTCAATGGCCAAAGCCATGTCTCTTGTTACTTTAATTGATGAATGAAATTGCTAAGATCACTATCACCTCCCCCAGTAGTGGTTTGCAATTAAATGGTTTTGAGGTCTTGATTGTGAATCAACCTCCATTTACCACCTTCATTCTATAGTTATTGTTCGTTGCTATTGCAAATTGTCTGCATTTAATCAATGCTACCATCAATTTGGTATTAGACCTTGAAGATTGGGGGTTATTGAGGAGTGGGCATAATGCCACCAAGAGAATTTGTGAGGTAAAGGAGCTCAAGGAAGAGGCAACAAATGACATGATGATGGAATCTTTGAATTGTTACAGAACTTGATTGCACAAAAGGATGCCATGGAGAGGGAACAACGAAGAGGAACACTAGTAGATGAAGCCAATGCTGTTGAAGAGGAAGAGCGACCAAAAGTGGATGATGAAGAAGAGCAAGAAGAACTTGAAGGTTTTGAAGAAAGATTGTTGAGGATAGTTTTGAATGTTGGTGCCAAACCAAAGATTGAGGTTCCTACATATTCTGGAAGCCTCAACAGAGAAAAACTTATAGATTGGATTAATGACCTGGATAAGTATTTTGAGTAGGAAGGAGTTGTAGAAGAAAGAAGAGTGAAGTTCATCTACATAAGGCTTAAGGGCCATACTGCTATGTGGTGGGACTATGTCCAATTTGAGAGACAAAAGAAAAACAAGGAAATTATAACCTCATAGGACATGATGGTTGCCAAACTAAAGATGAAGTTCCTTCTGATGGATTATCAAACTGATCTTTTTAGAAGATTGCAGAATATGAAGCAGAATGATATGTCAGTAAAAGAATACACATAAGAGTTTTATAAGTTGGCGATTTGGTCAGGCCATAGAAAAAAGGTGGCAAATTATATGAATGGGTTGAGATACAATTTGCAGGATGAGTTGAGATTAGTGTCACCAAGAAATTTGGAGGAAGCCTACTAGTTTGCAATTAAGGCAGAGGAGAAGTTGATGAGGAGGCATAATCAACAAGGATGAGGTAGAGGATGAGGTTATGGAGAAATAGGATAACAACACCATCAAGATGGAGAGGCAAGTAGCTCCAGAGGGAAAGTTAAGTTAGAGAAAGGAGGTTATCAGGATAGAGGAGAAATATTTGTTAGAAGCGATGGTTAGTAGGGAAGAGACAGAGGTTTTGCAGGCAAATAATTTAAGTGTAATCAGTATGCGGGTCACAAGAGTTGGGAATATCCAGAATCTTCCCAAGGAGGTTACACAATGCCTAAAAGGAGGAATTAGGTGGTGTAAGTAGATCAGGAGAGTGCATGATCATTTTATCCAAGGAAGGAGGAACTTGAGTCAGGAGAATCTTTGTCGTTCAAAAGAGTGTTGTTGAAACCACTAAAGGAGAGTCATGAACCTGTACAAAGGAAGGCTCTATTCAAAACAAAGTGAAAAGCTAAAGGTAAGTGCTGCAAATTAATTATTAACAGTGGTAGTACAGATAATTTAGTGGTTGTAGAAATGGTGGGTAAGCTAGGACTTAAGATAACTAAACATATTACTCCTTATAAAGTTATAATGGCTTCAGAAAGGGCATCCGTTGTTGGTAGATGAACAAGCTTGAGTAGAATTTCAGATTGACAGTTATAAGGATAGTGTGGTTTGTGACATTATGCCTATGGACATTTGTCATGTATTGCTTGGTAGGTCTTGGCAGTTTGATTGGAAGGTTGTACATGAAGGGAGGAGTAACACATATACCTTTGAAAAGGATGGAATCAAGCATACTTTTTTTCCTATGCATGAACAAGAAGAGGATATTAGTAGTAGTAACAACAATAGTAAGGTAATGTTGCTAGGAAGAAAAGAGTATAAATGACAAAGAGACAAAGGAAGTTGCAATAGTAACTGGGGAGGTGAACCTTCATTTTCTTCAAGGTTACACAGGTGTAAACAGTGTTAATTTGCAAGTAGGACAACCAACAACATGTGTTGACACAGGTGACTATGAAGTTGGGGAATTCATTGTTATTCTAAAGGATGTAGAGATACATGGGAGTTTGGAATAACAGTGTCAAGATGAATACATGGACACGAATCTACATGGATAGAGTGTGGAGATAGCGAAAGAGAATGTGGAAGATGACTTGATTCTCCAAATTGAGGCGGTTGAGAGAGAATGGATTGAATTGAGAGGAGGTGAGACAAATAGTATAGCCGTCAATGGTGAGGTAAAATTTCAGTTTCCAAAGCCAATGGATATAGTTGAAGATGATTCTGGTGAAGATGTAAGGATTGAAGTAGAAAGGGAAATGCAAAATGAATGGGAAAGGTGAAGCAAAGTGAGGTTTTCTAGAGAGTGGATGAAATATGTTGACGATGACATGATGAGGTGTGGAAACAACAATTTTAATTGGGGAATAATCAATCAAGAGAAAATCATTCTTCTGATAATCTAGAATTAGATGAAGGTAACCAGTGAGAAGCGAATGAAGGGAGTCTTTGGGAAGAAAATTTCAATGTATGGGGGATATGGATTTCCAAATGACAATGCAACCACAACTTTCATCTCATGATGTAATGAAGTACTTATTCTAGCCATATGCTAGAAGAAAAGGGGGAAGTAATGATACATGTTGTGTTTCTCAACATAAGGGGATATGTTGGAAGTGCCTAAAACTTGGAAGGGTAGTCCTACTACCCAACCTCCTTTGTGAGCTATGCTCACAAACAACTCCCCAAGGGAGCCTGATGTAGGGGCATCGATATTTCCATCGATACTTCCAATTTTGGTTTGCAATTTTTTTCAGTTTTGTTGTGTTGCTTTGGCTAGTTGGGTGTCGGTTCTAATTTTCTTTGTTGGCTTTTTGTTTCCTTTTGATAGGTGGCTTTCTCCATGTGGCATAAAGAAGATTACTCTCCTTTTCTCGTTGAAACAAATAAAAAACACAAGTTGGTTATGGAAATTACAATGTGGGAGAAGAGAGGTATCACTCTTGGTGGTGTGAGGATAGGCCTTTTAAAGAGTTTTTTCAGTCTGCACAAGAGAGAAAAAAACAAGATTGGGGATTGGCAGCTGGTTTTGTTTTTGAATTGATACAAATCACATAGTTTGGTTTTCATTTTTCTTGTGAATAGTTTAGAGAACTAGAAGGGACGATCTGTGCAAACACAAAGAGACCCAAAGTTTCTTGATTGTGAAAGAGGCCAATTTTGGGCAAGTGTGTGAGGGAGAGGGAAAACTATGCTCAAGTAAAAAGACCGAAAAAGAGTAGAGGGCATTTGGCTGTGTACAAAAGAATGCAAACAACAAATAATGAAGTTTATTTTCCTTATAATCTGTAGTTATTGTTCTTACAATCTATAATTGCCTACGTCGTGCTCAATTTGCATAGTGTTAATACAACAATATCTGTATCCCATCGTTGGAGTTTGGTGAGCTTATATTTCTGCTTTATTTTTTCATTGAGGAAAGGAATAGCCCTCTCGATGGCTGAAGCTATGTATCCTATTTTTTTAATTAATGAATGAAATTTCTAAGATTACTATCACCTCCCCCAGTAGTGGTCTGCAATTAAAGGGTTTTTTCGTCTTGATTGTGAATCAACCTCCATTTTCCACCTTCATTATGTAGTTGTTGTTCATTGCTATTGAAAATTGTTTGCATTTAATCAACGTTGCCATCAATGTCAAAGGGGGGGAGATAGAGAAAGGGGGATAATTATGTTCATGTTGCCACCAATGACAAAGGGGGAGATTGTTGGATTAGTTGGCATTGATGTCAAAGTCATAGAAAAAGGATATCGTCATTGATGTATGAATGAGATTATTTGCAAATATTATCATTGATGTAAAAAGAGAGATTATGAAAGACATGAACAAGACCAATCTTGATCATAGGAAGAGAGAAAGGTATTAATATCATGAACCATTACTACATACATACAAATACGTTACGACAAATACATCATAATAATTTGAAGACAAAGTTGTTTACATGAAGTGATTGTAAATTGGAGTTTCCATTATGAAAAGAATCACAAATATTGTAGAAGTTATAGCAGAGATCTTAAAGGGACTTCAAATGGAGTATTTTAATGTATGTTGTTGATGTGCCTAACCCCTATTTATTGCCACCACCTTTGAGGAAAGTGAAAGTTAAATTTAATTTAATTTAATGTTTAAACATGGGTCAACCCATGTTGAAGCTCAAGCTAATGTAAAAGAATATATTAATTGATTTTAAATATCCCAAGAAATAAAATAACAAATGAAAGAGGGTGAAGCACTTAAAGTGTAGAGATTCTATTATGGGCAACAATCTATGTGAAGAAGGAAAAATTCCTTATATGCAGTGCTAAATAAAGAAGTAATGATTAGTTGAGCATAATATAGAGCAATAATTAATTTCATAATATAATAGGATCTACCAATGCCAAACCTCCCCATTGCTTGCATCAAAGGGATTCTTATCTTAATTTCATCAAACACAATCAATGTTGAATGCAATTATCAGATTGGTCTACCTGGTGGTTTCAAATACAATTTGATGATGAAAATATCAGTTTAATATCTCTACACCATCCTTGTAACAATCTCCTTCTACTCTACAATTCTATTGCTCCCTTTAGAAGCTTCTTTCTATTTCACTCTCAGTGGTAAAGAGACTAGTTGCACTAATTCTTGAAAAGAGCTGAGAGTATGAACATGTAAATGAAGTGCCCAAATCACCATGCCAACCTTATCTTTGGTTTCCAACAATCTCTACACTAAAGTATCCTCCTCTTGAAGTAATGAATTAGTAATTTTCCTATAGATTAAATAATATCTTACTTTGATGAATAATAACATAAGATAGATGAAGAAAGAACAAAGAATGCATCCCCCCTACCTCTGTGATGACACCATTCTTATATTATTATTTTCCCATTATATGGCCCATATAGTTGCGTAGAGCTAGTATAAATTGTGGGTCGTGGAAAGGTATGTGGAGTTCAACTATTCCTCTACAGTGGAAGTAACTTGCCCTCCACGTACCCCTGTAACTTGGTGTTCCATGATTTAAGCTGCAAGACTATGAGAGGTGGTGGAAAATGAAACTTTTTGATGAATAGGCACTAATCTATATTAATTATAAAGATTAAAATACATATTCACCAAAAAAGGTGGGTGGTAATAAGGCACACCCCAAGAGTCACATGGGCAGTGCCCAGAAAACCAAAAACCCTAGCAGTCACATGGGCCTAGCCTAGAAGTCCAAAATTACAAACATTAAAAAGGCCATCAAGTGGCCAAAGTAGTACCAGCAGAGCCAGGAGGGTCTCTATAATCCAATTTTTTCCCCCATGTTTTACTTGGAGATAGCTAAATGTGCATGCTTTGACGGACATTAAGTATTATGGATTATGTGGGAGTAAGGAGAAATGGTTCCCAAGTTCGGTTTATGTTAGAATAGATAATTTTTTTAAGCGTTTTAATTTTTAATCCAAAAGGTTTTTCCCAGTATATCGTGTGTAATGTGTAAAATGTATGCTTGTATAATTCTCATTTTATTTATTTTTATATATTGTTTATAATGATTAGTCTCCTAAGAACCTAAATTCTAATTAAGGGCTAGTCAATAATGGACAATGACATTGTTAGGAAAAGGTGTGTTGTACACCTTGCATAATGTATTTAATGTAATTATTCTTGGGGCCACTTTATGTTGTATGTAACATTGGGACATAAGTTAAGTTGCTAAAAATGTAATTATTTAATAGTGGGGAAAATAAATAAATAAAGTACCCAATATTAAATATAGGTACATGGTTTTGTAATCTCATGGTTTTAGTCACATGGTTTTGTGTAATACCCCTTGGTGGTTTTGTGGGAGATTGCTCCTATAAAAGCAACCACAAGGGTAGTTGTTTAGGATGACAAGTTTTGCATGTTAGCTTTTGTAGCATTTGTGAGGGTTTGAAGCATGGCATGGGATGTGTGGTTACCTGCTTGTTCACATGGCTTTCTTGGAGAGGCCTTGATGCTTCAATGATGTTCATGAAGACTCTAAAGATATGTATTGTAATCTTTATTGCTGAATAATACATTAGAGATGGATGGTTTTGGAGGTTGGGTTTTTCCCTCTTAAGGGTTTTCCCAGGGTATATCTTGTGTCATATTTCATGGGTATGTTGTATATTCTCTTGCATGTGGATTCTAAATACTTAGTTGCATAGATTTCTTTTTTGGGTTATGTGGAAATTGTCTTTAAATGGTTGCAAGTTTCCAACAATTGGTATCAGAGCCACGGTTGTGGTTAAATAACCCTTCGTTGAGAAAAATATTGTTTGAGTTTGAATCTATGCATTGCATGAGAGAATGAAAAGCATGACAATATATGAGGGTTTTGCAGGTTGTTTATTGTAGATCTAAAGGTTTTGTGCTTGCTATTATGATGGGTTGTTTGCAAATTTGGGGTGTGAAAATTTTTGGGTAAAAAGGGTTTTTTGGCTATGTATTCAAATGGGGGTTTTGTGGGGGAAAATTTACAAAAGACCTCTTGGAACAAAATGGACTTCATAATTGGATCTAGGTTGGCTGAGAGACAAAGATTGATATATAACTCGACCAATTTTTGTTATTGTGAAAAAATGCAAAAAAATTTAGCCCCAGCTTGGCTGTACGGCCGCCCAAGGCATCTATCTACAAAAAAATATTAGAAAAAAATCCGAAAATAAAAATTTCGCCCGTTAGTTAAAAATTCCTGCAAAATAAAAAATAATAATAAAAAAAATATGATTAAAATCAGCATGTCAAAGTTGTATTGAAAAAGTTTTTAAAAAAAAATTATAAAGTTTTTTTGGGGGAGGCGGGGCCACCCTTGTACCCCCCTACTTGCATCAGCCGACGCTGACAGGGTGCAGGTGGTACCTTATGGTACCGTTGGCAGCCCTATCAGCGGGTTGACCACCGACAGGGTCTAGGGTACCGTTGTCCCCCTTTATGGGGTAAAACCAATTAAACGAATTTTTATTTATTTATTCATTGTGCCATTTAAATAAAATCCGCTGGTGATTTATTCAAGGAGGGCCAGATGGAAATTTTTAAATGTTTGGAAATTTAAATAAATTTAATAGCAATTTCAGGTCTGCCACCCAAGGAGTGGTGCCGCCTGGGTGGGGCCACTGCTCAGCCACCTAAGTTTTTTTTGCCTCAGGTGAAAACTAGTCTTTTTCTTCCGAGGGCATAACTTTCGCCTAGGTGGTCCTTTTTTGCTCCTCTTGGACTCATTGGCAAGCTGAATTAGTGCTCTACGGTGTGCTGCTAGTGGTTTTCTAAGATTTTACAGTTTTAACAATTTTTTTTCCAGCTGGAAGTTAGGTGTTTGTTTTGAGCTTCAAGAGGTGATATCGGGTGCATACAGAGTCGGATTTTGGACTTCGAATAGTCGATGGAAAGCTTGTTCAGAGCACTACAAAGTGGATAAGGTTTGGAGTTATTTTGGAATGGTTTATTTGATATTTCATTTATCTAAGTTGTTTATGGGTTACTTTGACTATGGTGATACTATGAGTTTATGGATGATCGTATCTTGGAGATTTGATGTTGGATTCATTGTATGCTCTATTGTACATCTCGGATTATTCTATCATTTGACATGATTATCAGTATATGGTTGGATTTGTATGTTGCATTATTGTATCTACAAGTTGTGCAATGTTGTAGGTGTTCTATACTTGCATGTTGCATTTATGACTTGGACATGGGTTGTCTTTGCCCATTGATATTTCAGTGTTGATGCATGTCTAGTTTTGGTGGCTTGATCTAGTCACTTGGTTTGTTGGTTTTGTTGTCATGTTGAGGAGGTGAGATGGTATTACCAAGTACAATCATGATATGAGATCTATGTAGTTGACCATGATTATGCAGATATGTGGACACAATTGGGTTGAGTTGTTGGTACATTTGGTGGTGATCATGGTGTCAAGGATGTTTCTTGTGTATTAGAGACTTTGGCATATCATGATGGTTTATGCAAGTGCATTGTTGGTGGTGTTGGATTAGATCTTGATTTAGGTTGAGGTGGTGTATCTTCTAGGAGATTGTTATCATGATGTCATGCATAGCTTGATTACACCTTTCATTGGAGCTTTTGACAGTGATGGTTTAGCAGTGATGGATATGTTTATGATGGTTTGGCGGTTGTAGGTATCTTCTTGGATTGGAGATTTTGGTTCTACTTGTTATGTTATTGAAATTTTAGTTGTGTGTGTAGACTTGGATGATCTTCATGGAGAGGATGGTTGTCACGATGCCATGTGTGACTTGGTATCATAGTTCAGTGGGAGTTGTTGACAGTGATGTGGATTCATCATTTGATGGTGGATGGTCTTCTATAGTGATTGCTGGTGTCATGGATGGACTCTTGGATTATACTTTTATGCAGTGATGGTTCATTGGAATCTTTGGTTTCATTGATAGGGGATATTTTTATTCATATTGATTACATATGTTGATTCTTGGTTTAGGGTGTTATGGTATTATGTCATGGTTTACTCTTGATCACATGTTAAAGTTTTGGCATGGTACTTGTTCTCTTGAGACCAGGATGTATGCATTGTTGTATGAGATCTCCTAGTAGGAGATGGATAGATCATGTTGTCATGTTTATGTTCTTGATTCATGATTGGAGCTTTGACATTGATCTTGTGTGGTTCTCTTGGTATTGGGTACATCTATCATTTGATTGATCACTTCATGATGGTGCTATGTTGCATTTGGAGTTTGGCATGGATTGGTTGGTTACATGTACTCATGGATACTTGGAGACATAGGCGAGGCTAGAGTTCTCTTGTGATTAGAGACATGTGTTGAGATGGTTACTCTTGATGAGATTTCAGGAGGAAGTCGAAGGAGCCTACACCTTAGTTGGATGTGAGTTCAACATGGACCTATGAGGAGAGTGTTCTTGGATGAGTCATGATGACTTGGATGTCTTGGAGGAGCATTCTCATTCCCCACTCTTGGTCTACTCAGTGGCTTCACTTGAGAGGTATTGCCCATTGTTTCTTTCAGGTGCTTTATGTTTATGCTTTATCTTCTCATGCATATGGATCTTGAGCTATGGATATGTGGTTTTGGAAGGTTCATTTGAGGAGTGTTGGCATGTCTATATCCTTATGCATTGTGATTACATTCATTGATGTTGAGTTTAGGAGATGTTTTGGGCTTATTTCCTTCATTGGGAATGGATTTAGTTTGATCTTCTTTGGTTATGAGAGGCTTACATCCATGCTTATTACATGATACATATGTTATGTTTGATCTTGGTGATTGAGCGGTTGGGTGTTGTTATGGCTTTTCTTTTGGGGTGTTGTGGAGGAGATGATACTTGACATAGTTGGCATTTAGAGGTGTATGTAGAAGGATTTTCTAAAGGTATATGATGTGCAATGTTACTCTCTTTGGTCCTGGTTATCTTCTTGGATGTTTGGTTTCACATTACATTGGTTTGAGGTTTGGTTGGAGCTATTGTGATCACTAGCTTGTAGTCATGTGTTTTCACTTATGTTCTTGGGTGATGACATGGAGGTTCCTTTATCTTTTTTCTTTGTTGGGTGTGGAGAACTTGGGAGAGCTATGGAGACTTGTGATGAGAGTTGTTCTTACAGGTTATTAGTTTACAAGTTTTGCATATAATTGTGGATGATTCCTTGGTACTACATGATGTAGTTTACACTTTCTATATGATTCTATTGGTAGACTTGGTATGTCTTGATCTTTTTCAGATTTGAATTACCCATGCAGTGGGAGCAATTGGATGTGTATGTCATTCTTTGATAGGTTTTGCACATGGAGTTAAGGATTGTAGTTTATGGGTGTATATTTTGATGGCATGAGTTTATTATGTTTTGTATACCTTGGAGGTATGGATAGTTGGATGTGTTGGCACTTGCTGTGGATGCTATTTCAGCTATGGGTTTGTGTATCTTGACGACTACTGGTGCATATTCTTACCTTTGGATTGAGTGTATGTATTTGGGATATTGGTTGAGGCAGGATTTATGCTTCGTTATGATAGATTGTGTGGCTTCTCTTTGGATGGCTTCTTATCTTTATGCATTGGCATGATGGTGGATGAGAGCATTCGTGCTTGGGATGGTAGTCATCTTAATTCTTGTTGCAGGTATCTTGAAGGAGCACATGGAGCACTTTGATTCCTTGATGGTATATGTGGCTAATGGATTGTTCTTTTGATTCATGTCTAGAAGTTACTTGTTCCCCTTATGCAATGTATACAAAAGTGGGAGAATGTTTGGAAAAGGTGTGTTGTACACCTTGCATAATGTATTTAATGCAATTATTCTTGGGGCCACTTTATGTTGTATGGAACATTGGGACATAAGTTAAGTTGCTAAAAATATAATTATTTAATATTGGGGAAAATAAATAAATAAAGTAGCAATATTAAATATGGGGACATGGTTTTGTAATCTCATGGTTTTAGTCACATGGTTTTGTGTAATACCACTTGGTGGTTTTGTAGGAGCTTGCTTCTATAAAAGCAACCACAAGGGTAGTTGTTTAGGATGGAAATTTTTGCATGTTAGTTCTTGTTAGCATTTGTGAAGGTTTGAAGCATGGCATGGGATGTGTGGTTACATGCTTGTTCACATGGATTGCTTGGAGAGGGCTTGATGATTCAATGGTGTTCATGGAGACTCTGAATATGTATTGTAATCTTTATTGTTGAATAATACATTAGAGATGGATGCTTTTGGAGGCTGGGTTTTTCCTCTTAAGGGTTTTCCCAGGGTATATCTTGTGTCATATTTTCATGGGTATGTTGTTTATTCTCTTGAATGTGGATTCTGAATACTTAGTTGCATAGATTTCTTTTTTGGGTTATGTGGAAATGGTCTTTAAATAGCTGCAAGTTTCCAATAGGAATGGAGTTTTCCAAAGGTTCTCGATAATAATGTTTGGTGTATGACAATCTAGTATGGTAAGAAGATGTAACGTAGTACTAGATATTGTTTGGTTGTTATAGTGATGTTCTTTCCAATGATGAGAGTTAAAATGGCAGCCTATATACATGTAAGAGATAGTTCATTATAGCCTTATGAATCCCCATCTGAGGATAGTCTATAATACCATGCTAGAAATAGTCTACAAGGCTTAAATAAGTGATAGTGGGTATTTACTCTATGGAAAAGTGACAATACTCAAGGCACTAGAAACACAAACTTTTTATTGTCTAGGTAGTACAAGATCTACCGGATCTTAAAAGTATCATGGACAATTATGAAGTATACAATGCATGATATTCCATGAGAAGGCTAGTCAACAGTTAATAAAGGCAAAGAGATGACTATCATGATGGAGAGGCCTTATCCTATGTCATGAGGAGTCCTACTTCCTTCAAACTCTTTAAGAAAACATGTCCTAGTTGTATGTAAATGACAATTTGAAGCCATTAAAAGGCCAAATGGAGTAGTTATGACTACACTATAAGTAGTTTGACCATTTAGCAAGTATATAGGAGGTCAAGGAGTAGATATAGGAACACACAAAGGAAAAAGAGGTTGAAAAAGTCAAGATTAGCTTCCCCAATGCCCAATTGGAGCATTTCTATTAGTCAAACAAGGAATTGACCTCCCAATCACCCAAAAAAAGCTAGGTCAACAAGTTTCAAAGCATATATCTTCATTGATTCTAGAGACATGTGTCCTATATTCTCTCTTGTTGGTTAGATAGGAAAAAGGGTATGCCTAGTAAAGGTTAAACAATAGTCTTAGAGAGAAGAACATTATTGTAACTAATTATCATGATCATCTATCAAACATTTGTTCAAACTTAGTTTTCTGATACAAAGCATTGTAAACAAACTTGTTCTTTGCTATAATGTACCTTTCTAATAAATAAAGAGCCATTTTTGTACGTTCTCACAATTGTGTACGGTGAAAAATATGAAATGATTGATTTTGTCTTGTGATAAGAATGCTTATCCTTGATTTGGAGTCTCATTTTTTGCCTTTAAGTAGTAGTACATCTATGTTGCATGTCATAGTTTGTGTTTTATTAAATTTATGCAAGTTTCACCTGTGAATAATGTTCCTTTTGAATGTTGTCACGAAGTTAAAACCTTTCCATGAAACACTAATGCCAAAATATGTCAAAACTTGAGTTGTGTATGTTTTGTTGGCTTCTATAATCATATTGTTTACTCTTTAGATAAGTACAAGTCATAAAACATCTAGTGTATCACCTCATTTTATGCTTTAGACTTCATTTTTGTGTTAGTTTTTGGCCTTTTCCTTGCAACAAAAATATTGCAAGTTAGTTTTTAGGTGCTACACTAGGGGAACCAACCCTCTTTGGAGATTCACTTCGATATATAAGACGCCAACAACCTAGGAGTATTTCCATGGTATCAACTGAAGAGAGAGTTAACCTATTACTTTCTCAAGGGTGCAATTTAGTACTGATAGCAATTCCAAATGATCCTTAGATTGATAAGGATGCTTAAATTTTCTTTACCAAATCTAAGAATACTCTAGTTGTTGGTTTGGCTTCAAAACCTTTGACCATGTAGATGAAGGGAATTCCTTGAAAGCTTGTAAATCTATGATTTCCTCTTTAATTAACTCTTCTTTGATTTCTTGAGATCTGAAGTCTAAGGAGTGAATCATTGTGGAAAAAGAAAAGATGAAGGAACCTATGGCTAAGTTCAATATGAATGGAAGCCAAGTGATTCTTTGTTCCCATGATAGGGGTTAAATCGTCTCAAGGTTTTTTGGAGAATTCATAGTATTGGACTATGTGGGTTTGTTATGGTTTGTAAATGTCTAGCTCAATACTTTGATATAATAATCTACCTATTTTTATTAATTGGATTTGATGAACTTTATTTTATCAAAATTTACACTTTGATACTTTTTATTAGAACCCCTGAATGCCTAACCCAAATCTATTAACCCAAATCTATTAAGAAAATAATGATAATATTATTATTCTGTTAAGAATATAACAACTACCCCACAAATATTAACACATGCTCACCTACCAAATCTTCTACCATATATGATATATCATTTAAAAATGTCTAGCCCTCCTTCAACCTCATATTGATAGGAGAAGGCTGTCAAATTTGCTGTCACATCACTGCTTGCAATGCACACGTCCTTTTTCAAGACCTTCAAACATTCATAGAAAACCCCGACGCGTTTGCCTTCCCTACAAAATATATATACATTTCCTCTTCTTTCAAATTGTCAACAGCTGCGCAATTACTTTTTCCTTTGTCTTCTTCTTAATCTCTGCCATTCTTTTCTGTTTTATTACAGACAGAGATCAAGCTGCCTTTGGTTTGTAATCCATTTAGGTTGGTGTAGACATGGATCTTGCCACCGACGTTTTCATTCCGGAGGACTATGCGAAGAGCCGCTACTCAACAAAATTGCGTCCCAAGCAGAAACTCACTTCTTCTCCAAATGTTGCAGATGCCCACACCACGAATTGCTTGTTTTTACAAAAGAATGAAAATCCTCCAAATGTAAGCGGCATTTTCAACACAGAGGAAATACTTTTGTCTTGTTTTACTCCATAATTGAGCTTCTCTTCACAATATGAGGGGACTTCTCTTTTTATCTCCAGTTCATACAAATATATTGGAAGATTTTCGCATTAATTTACTTTTGGGGTAAAGCCCGATTGGTTTAGTTCTGTTGCTTCATGTTTAATTACCCGAGTCATCAATTCAGCTTTGTAATCTATTTACATGTATAAAATTTCTTACATATTAATTAAATCCACCCAATAAATAAAAAATATAAAGCACATAAAATTATGTTTTTGGAGAACATGATGAGAGTAGTAGTAAAACTAATAAATTCATAATTTGCATCATCCCAAATCTATAGGGAAAAGATGACACAACATATAAACAAGATAATTATTGACAGACAAGGAACCAAAAACATAATAGATCAACTTACAACCACTGTAAGGTCAGCATGGCAATATATGATGAAGTGTGGTATATCTTGAAAGATGATTTAAGTCATTAATATATAAAAAAGGGCATGTCTCTACTTATCTAGAGGTTGTATGAGAAACTAAATATACCACAAGGCAAAAAGAAAAGGATGAATAAAATAACATGAAAAAGGTATGCAATGAATGTAATATAAGAAGAAGCATCACCCAAGCATATGTGATATATATTTTCTTGCACTATAAAATTTATATTGTTTAAAGAACACATGATATTAATATATGAATATACTAATCTTATGATGCATATGAATGTGCAAAATTGTTTAAAATATTTTTGTTATGTATATGTTTATCAACCACAACTATTATAGTTTCCTTATTATAACATCATCTTGGGGTTAAATTTCTAACATGAATGATTCATAGGTCATGTGCCTATATTTTATTGTCAAATTTTAGTTTTTATATTTCTTATCAATGCACTCTTGCTAATTTTTGAACCTTTCTATGGTAGGGTCTTAAGGATGGGAGATGAAAATATTGACAAGAGGAAAGATAAGAACATTAAAGAAAATAGAGAGAAAAAAGATCCTCCTCCTCTAAAAGTTGTGTATGGTACTAAACAACAAAGCTCTCAACGAGAAAAATAATATAGAAAAAGAAGATCAAAACATTTAGTTTTGCAAAATAAGGGTACCCAACAAAAAAAGAGAAATTAGTGACATATGTAGTACGTGACAAAATAAAAATTGCAAAAAATAAATAAAGTAAGTGAAATATTTAATAGGTAAAGGAATTTATCCAAAATGAAGCAACTCCTTCCCCAACTATGTCTCTAGTACAATAAACTATAGAAAATATAATATAAATAAATGTACAAAAGGAAAAGAAAGCAAAAGAACAACAAAAATTGAAAAGGAAAAAACAAAAAACACATAAAAAGTTAGCATAGTATGATGGGTCTTTTGAGTAGAAGAATAAAATCCAAAAGAAGTTTTATCATAGAAAAGAACTAGACACCAAGTGGGAGAAGAAAAATTAGAACTTGCTTTGGATGAACACAAATTACTTAAATATTTATTTATAGCTAGAATACCACTTGAAGTGGCCAAAATTATCCTTTTGGCATGGCAACCAAAAAGGAAACGATAGTACAAGTAATAATGGGTTAAAATATCTACTATCCTGGCATATTATGTAGACTAAATCATTGAAGAATTTTTTATGGAGTTAAGGGAAATTATTAAAATCAAGTGGGCACACAAAGGGAAGAAGCTTGTAAGGCATATATATCTCATTTTAGAACTAAGCACTAGATAAGAATTTGGAAATAAATTTTAAAATTATAGATTCAAATAGAAGTTATATGCAAAAGATGCTACATAGTAGTCCAATGCGCCCATAAAAACAAGTATTTATATTAGGAAATTGTAAGAGTAAGAACCTAAGGAGACCACCTTATGACCATCTCCATTGCATACACAAGATATGTACCTCAACAACTAGTGAAAGAAAAAAATGTACTAAAAAGAATTTAGGAGTGAAAAGACAAAGAGAAACGAGCAAAACAAGTACTAGAGATCGAGTGGACACTAACATTATGAACACTCTTCAAAAGGAAATGGGGGGGTAAAAGGAAAAACAACTAGGAAAAAATAAAGACATAGATAAGTTAGGCCACATGCAACAATAATGGAGGAATGGTTGGAAAGATTTGGTAATACAAGTCAAGAAGCTAGAATATAGTTGCAATAGTGTCTCATTGGACTAAATTGCATGAATTGGCTACAAATCACTATGTCACAAAAGGTTCAAATAGATACCTTGGAGACCCAACATTTGTAACTCTCACGTAACTGCACTATCATAAATGATTTAGATGGATCACAACATCAACAATTGAGAAACCTACAATCACAACACAATTAATTGAACAAATAAATAAATAAAATCATAGCATAAATGAAGGAGTTGGAGTTAGAATTAAAAATACACCTACATTGTTATTGCAATAACCACCCTAGATTTTTTATTTTTAACAATACAAAAAATCTATTGAACATACCAAACTAGATACAACTGGTGTATCATAAGTTCTAATATAGAAATTCCAACATTCATACAACTATTATTATAAATGTTTTGATGAATAATCAATCCAAATAGTTACCAATATACATGATATGTGAATATAAAATTCCCACAAGATAAATACCTTAAATGGGAGATAATATTAATTATTGTAAGTTTTATTTTTCTAGGATTAACTATTACAAGTTTGGAATAGCAAGGTATTCACTCAAAAAACATCATGTATCTTCAAACCCAACTCACCAACAATCCCATGCTCAAAAACTTCAGCCACCACTTCTAAACACTCATAGAAAGACACTTGCAAGTTTGATAAGGGTCCACAATCACGCTGTTATAGTTTAAAAAATAGGAATATTTTCCCAACAATCTTCAAAAATCACTTCAACATACCACCAAAGTGTCACAAGCTGAATGAACACTTAGTAATGCAACTCCCAAGCACACCAAACTTACTTGAAACATGAAAAATCCAACTATAAATGTATATTAGATAGGTGCAAGTGTAAACCACCTTGTTTGTAGTAGGTTCAATGATTGTGCAACCTACTTATTGTATCTAAACACCAAAAAACCCACTTTGAACTTCTTTTATTAGCTTCCTAACATGGGTGAGTGCAGGATCATTAGGGTCCAAAAAGTGGTTGACAATTTTTTTTTTATTCAAATTTGATGAAACAAAAAGGGTTTATTGAGAAAATTGTCAACTTTCCACCAATATAAGATATGCCTTATTTGGAATTAAATAGATAATTATTATTTATTTTCTACATGCATTTTGACTAAAATCTTGATTGATAGGCTGATTGAAAAACATCTATAATTCTTAAACTATTTAACATTTTTGAATCCAAAAGATGCAACACATTCTATGCTTCCATGCTATAAGATAAGAATAAAATAAAATAAAATTGAATTTCATAAAATTTTTGACCAAGTTATGGTGGTCAGACAAACAAGTTTTTATATTTTAAAAAAGTTTTAATAAAAAATCATAACTAATTATTTAGTTGCAAAAAAATTACAAAAAAAATGTGGCACATCCATGCATGTGTCCTCTACTTATATTGAAAGTTTCAAAAAATTACATTATTTGTTTCTTGTACTTAGGTTGGTCAGACATACACCTGCTTTTTATTTTTTCTTGAAAATTTAGTAATACTACATTAAAATTTCAAATTTTCACCAAATAGATTTACTTTTTTCCAAAAAAGGACTAGTATCTTACAAACTACATTCAATTTTCTACAAATTTTGCTCTTACATATTTCTCAAATTATGTTAATAACTTATTCAAATTTTTATGTGAAGTTGCTTAAACTCTTTTTTCTAAATTTTTATTGCACTTAAGGGCCTAGTTTGGACCCCATGACCCTTCATTGACCCACATCCAAGTGCCACCAAACAACAATAAAATCACCTTAAAATGGTATAAATTTACTCCTAACTTCACACCATGCATCTTGTAACATGGCCTCTTTGGGAAATCAAGGTATTTGAAAATTTTCTCAAAAATCACCTTAAAAGGGTCACCTAGCAATGAAGAACTCAAATAACACAACCTTTTTATGACTTTAAAACCCTAATACAACATTCCTTGCAAGAAATGAGTGGTACTGCTAGCTAGGGCAAGCACCAAACCCTTAAATTGTACAACCAACACTTTAACTAATCTAAAAATGCATCAAAGACACACCAAAATCTCTAAAAAAATTACACTAAATCACTCCCAAAAATCTACAAGTCAGGGTTCACTTCAAAAATTTCATTCCAAACCCCCAAAATTGCAATTCATTATGCACACTAGGGATTCCTAAATATAACCACTCCAACTAGCTAGGAATTGTCTCTCAAACTAGTTTTGACACCAAATCCAACAAGTGGTTAGAGTAAATTGTACAACCAACACTAACTAATCTAAAAATACATCAGGGTTGATGCGAAGTTGGGTACACAAAAAGCTCAAAAAGTGGAAATGTTTTTGCTGTTTTTCAGAATTTGTCACACTTGGACTGAAAATTTGAGGACTTACACAATGAATATTAAAAAAATTCAGTAATATGAAATCTATAATTTTGAATCTAGTTTCCAAATATGTAAATTATTAAAATACCCAGATTATAGAAATTAAATTTTGATAGGGATCTATAAAAACCACTTTTTAAAAGTCCATTTTTTTACCATACCAAGAAGGTGTACGAACAACACTTTTTGACCCAAATAAAATTATTTTGCTAATTCCTTTTGGGAAATGAGAGCTAACAGCATGAATTTTGATGTGGATTTTTTTTTTGTAATTTTTGGTTGAATATTTAATTTTTTATTGGCCTTAATTGATGTTTTTTAAAATCAACGTGTACGGACAACATAATTGGACCTAAACAAAACATTTTTTGACTCTTTTTTTTTCATTGTGTAAAGAATTGTCTGAAGTTTGATGCCATATAATTTTTTTTACAAGAAACTTAACCAATAAAAAGTTATTAAAAAACCAAAAAACCTGATATTTCAAGTTTAAGGACTAGTTTGCTTAGAAATTAATTAAAAAATAGCAAACATAATTCAATATTAACAAAATTTATATATTTGGAAAGTAGAAATTTTGTTCTCTAATGGGTTTTAATTTTATAGATTCATTCAAAAAAAAAAGTCCATCAGCTATGTTGTCAAAGTTGGACATTCTTCTTCAATCTGCCTTAGTTTTTTAGTTACAGGTCAAAGGCTAAGGATCAGATTGCCAAGCCTTTCCCAAGCCTAAAACCAAGGCTGGATGTGGTGTGGAAATTCAATTTTTAAATAACGCGTATGCGTTACAGAAACGCATACGCGTTATTCAAATGAAACACATACGTGTTTCATAACGCATACGCGTTACCCATTGACCCGTTGGGAAAACGTAACATGTACATGTTATGAAACACGTATGCATTTCTTGAACATAATGCGTACGCATTTATGATATATAGTCGTTTTTCCCTAATTTTGAAAATTCTGGTAAAACATGATTTTCCTGCAACATTCCTTTTATGTAGTACGGTCCAAAGTGTCATTTTCTGCATTTTTTATTGCAAATTTGTCTTGTGCAGGGCATATTCTATTCAAATTGTTGGAAGAGACAAAGTGCAGGTTGAATTTTTTGAAGTGGAATCAAGTGCAAGAACTTTTTACAAGAAGATTTGGAAAAAGTGAATTTTTGGATGTACTCATTATGTTTTTGTACTTCAGAGTTTATAGAAAAAATGATCTTCATAGTACATAGTTTAATTTGAATATTTGAAGAAGGTGGAAATTTGAAAATAAGTTTCTTGAATTATTATTTTTGTCATCAAAGAGGGTTTGGTAACCATGGGTGATAAGCAAAGACAAAAAAAAAGATGTAGAAAGTTATTGACACCCGAAGAAGTTCAAGTAAATAAAGATAAGGAGGCAAAAAGATAAAGGGAAAGGAGAGAAATGAATCGTCAAATGAAAGATTTGGAAGCATCTAATTCCAAGAATGTTGAAGAGGAAGCCATGAATGATGAAATGGATGTAGATGATGCAAATGTGGAGATGGTGAATATAGAAGAAAATGCAATTACGGAGACAAACCCAACTATGCCTTCAACTTCAACTTTGGATGATATGCAAACAAATTCGGGTGTGTCTTCAAATCCACCTCCCAATGATATGGAAAATGCACCTATTCAAACAATCTATCCAGGTATGTGTTCAAACCCAAATTTTCATAATATTGATATTGCTTGTTTAGATGAAGTTGGATACACCATTGATAAGATCAATAATATTAGGGTTGAAACAATGCAGAAACAAGAAAATGATGAAATTATATCTTATGAGAATGTAAATGAAAATGAAATCCCTCATATTGATGAAAATGATAATGAAATCCCTTTTACATTTGAAAATGAAAATGAAACCCCTTGTGTGAATGAAAATGAAACTCCTATGGATGAAGGTGAAAATGTTTTTTTTACAATTGAAACAGATGTGCTAGATAACCTTCGTGGTAAAGTTTCTTCGAGACAAATTAGAAATTATGGAAATAAAATATATAAAATGTTTTTTTATAGAAAGAAATTAGGATTCCAATGTCAACTCATGGTGCAATTGATGAGAATGTTGAAAATGAGAAAAGTGATGAAAAAATTAGGTGTTTTTGTAAAATCAAAAAAGAAAGATGATTCAGTAGAACAAGTCATATCTAATGTTGCTAATGCTATTGATGTTATTGGTAAGAAAAGTTGATCAAAAGATAAGAATGCGGCTCATTGTGCAATAACAACTGCTCTAGTTGATAAAACAACTTCAAATAAAAGAATGTTAAGTAAGATTAGTAAATATGTGAAAGTAAATCCTAAAACTTTGATAAGAGCTGCTAAAAGAAGAGAAAGTATTGAAAAGGATCCTATTAATCAATGTTGGAGTTTTAGTGGTAGACTCCCAAGATCAGACATGAAATTAACTAATAAAATTAAATATTTAATTCATAAATTTTGGCATGATAATACAAGAGTATCACCTAACATTAGAGATGTCTTAAAATTAAGGGGTTCCAAAATTCGTGAACCTCATCCAAAGCATCTCTTAGAGATGACTCAAACTGAATTATATAAAAAAAATTTAGATGCTTCAATCTTACCATTGAATATTAACATAAGTCAAAGATCATTCGAAAAGTGTAAACCTTGGTATGTTAGAATTAATAAGCAATGAATCTCTTGTTGTTGTAAGACTCATGTACAATTTTGTTATTATTATGATATATTTCGATATATATGACGCACTTTGCATGCTAACCAAATTATGCAAGACATTTGTGGCATTAATATGCCACCTGAAAGAATCAAAGATTTTATAGCAGGTTTATTTTGTGATCCCTCTTTAAATGGAAACTCATTTTTTTTAAAAGCATGTATTTCTGGAGAATGCGATAGATGTGGTAACTTTTCATTATTAGGAGAATGTATGCGTGAAAGTAGTTTAGATGAATTTGGACAACAATTAGTGGATGTAAAAAAATTTAAAAATGTTGAGTATTCTTTAAAAGATGGAAAAACTGGAAAACGTGTTGAGCTAATTGTGGAAAAAGTTAGTGTGCATGCTTTTATTAATGAATTTAAAGATAAGTTTGTACCTAAATATGTTCAACACTCTCATAATGCTCATTGGCTTGATAATCAATTTCGTTTATGTAAAAACACATTCCCAATTGGAAGTATATTGTCAGTTGTTGATTTTGCTGAAAATTATACTCTTGCTCCACAAGAAGAAATTCAATCACAGTATTATAATTCAATGCAAGTAGCTATATTTGTTCACATTGTTTATAGATATGCAGAAGATAGTACAAAAGATAATAGATTTTTTTTGAGAGAGTACCATTTTTATTTAAGTGATAATCGATTACATTCATCTGAGTTTGTACAATATTGTTTTGATATATTTTATAAAAATTTAAAAGAGAGAATTGAAATGCTAGAACATCTCATATGGTCAGATAATTGCACGGGTCAATTAAAAAATGCTAGAATGTTTTATTGGTTATGTAGAGTTCATAAGGAAAATAATATCCAACACATATGGAGTTTTTTTGAAGCTGGTCATGGTAAGGGAGAACACGATGGAGCAGGTGCATGTGTGAAAAGAGCTCTTGCTAGAGAGCAACTAAAATTTGAGGATGTTGCAAAATTTAAAGATGCATGTGCAATTGTAGATTGGTGCAATACCAAATTATCTACAAGAACAAGTGAGAGCTCAATAATTCAACGCTTCTTTTGGTTAGTTGAAGAAAAATGATATTTTTTCTCGACAAGATTGTGAAACAATTAATGGATCTGCAAAATGGCATTCGTTTAAGAGTTCAAATGCAAACACATGGACAATATGGACAAAGGAGTTGGCATGTTTTTGTCAATTTTGTATTGCAGGTGATTGGGAGGCATGTGAAAATACAGAATGGGTCGAACAATGGCAACAAAGATCCTTAACGCCTACATCAACAAATGTTCAACATGGAATGATAATTGAAGATAATCAAGTGTTTGCATCAAATGATTATGATCATGTTTCGGATCTTGTACAAGAAGGTACATTATTTATTGTGTTGAATTTTGTATGTATGGATGTTTATATGTGAATTAAATATATGTCACTTTTTATTGAATTTTGTATTTATTTTTGCAGGACATGTGTATGCTGTTGTTGCACCTGAGGGGAATGAAGAGGAGATAGATTACTGGTTGGCTAGATGTGTTGAGAGAAAACATAAGTTGGCACATCCTAGAGTGGATGATGAAAACTTTGAGTATCCAACTGGTTCAGTGGTTGTTGTTGGCACTTGGCTTCAAAAATATTTGATGAGAAAGAATGGCTTGCCTGCATTTGAAGATTATGAAAGACACAAGAAGATTATACATTATTCACATTTGATTTTGGCAACCAATATAAAACTAGTTAGATATCAAGGGAGGCCTGCTAATAAAGTTTTATGGACACTTTCAATGGATGATCATGAGACAATCATAGATGCATTAAAAAAGAGAGAGGATGCAGATGGTACAACAGAGTAAATAAATATTGGTAAGTATATCTAGTTGTTTATATAGTTAATTGATATATATATTTGTATTTAATCATTTCCTAATTAAAGTTTTATATCATTTTTTGTTTCAGGTCCCCCAAAATTAGATGCTTTACAAACAAGAGAGGAGATGCACATATATTACAATGGAATTCAAATATAGAGATAGGTAACTATATATAGTTCTAGATACATTTAATTGATAGTATAAATTCATTATCTCAACTCCCCTTAATCCACCCTCTTGCATCCCTTCAAGTCATTCTATCAACTCCCCTTAATCCACCCTCTTTCATCCCCTTAAGCCATCCTCTTAAAGCACCCTTAAGTCATATCCTCTTACATCCCTGTAATCCATAATCTTGCATTCCTTAAGTCACTCTCATAATTCCCCTTAAGCCATCCTCTTAGGGCCTGTTAACCATATTATAAGGTTCATGACATGCATCCCCTTAATCCACTATCTTACATCCCTTTAATCCATTCTATCAACTCCCCTCAATCCACCCTCTTACATCCCCTTAATCCACTCTCTTACATCCCTTTGAGTCATTTTATCAACTCCCCTTAATCCACCCTCTTACATCCCCTTAAGCCATCCTCTTAAAGGACTCTCATAATTCCCCTTAAGCCATCCTCTTAGGGCCTATTAATATCCATATTGTAAGGTTCATGACATGCATCCCCTTAATCCACTATCTTACATCCCTTTAATCCATTCTATCAACTCCCCTTAATCCACCCTCTTACATCCCCTTAATCCACTCTCTTACATCCCTTTGAGTCATTTTATCAACTCCCCTTAATCCACCCTCTTACATCCCCTTAAGCCATCCTATTAAAGGACTCTCATAATTCCCCTTAAGCCATCCTCTTAGGACCTGTTAAGCCATATCCTAGGGTTCATGAGATGCATCCTCTTAAACCATCCTCTTAACTCCCCTTAAGCCATTCTCTTAAGACCCCCCTTAAGCTATATATCCTCTTAGGTCCCCTTAATCCATCCTATGGCAAACATCTTTTGAATTTGTATGGAATTTACTATGTACTATTCTTTTCTCGCATGAATTTTTTTCTTAAATGACTCATCAAAATTGTAGTTACTTACATTAATTATTTTTGTAGGTTCTCATCAAGTCGATCTACGAAGTGATTGTTGAACTAAAAAATTATTTTATCAAGAGACTATGTAAATGTCAATTTTTGGTCTTCACCTAAAAGTTGATAAGTTTTAATTGTATCTACATGCACATATATGTTTCATCATATTATATAGTTGTAATAAACATCTTGATATCCATTATATATGTTTTTTCAATGTCACTTTTTAAATATCTTGTTCCAATTTTATAGATTATACATTTCATGTCTTGTATTTACCACATTTTATATAATTATTCAATTGTATAGATTATACATTTTATACATACAATTAGATAGTTTTTTTGTTTATTGATTCAAATATTTGCTATCTAATTGGAAAATAGTTAAAATTACCTGCCCTTAATTTATTATGAATATGATCTAAACTATTTAAGGAATGTTTTAATTTGTCACCTAACCATGTGATAAATTATATATATTAAATTTGATTCTAGATAAGAATTTATATAGTGCATGTAATACTTGAAAATTAGATAAAATATAAATAGTCTAATGTATGAGTGCATATAATCATGAAAATGAACATAACAAGATATCATAATTGACTGCATATATAATCATCATATTAGAGTCAACTGATATAAATAAACACAAATATGATAATAACATGTTCAAAGTAAAACTAGAGATAGATAGTCCATAGAATTTATATGTCAAGTCCAACACATATATTTAAATAAAACTAGAGATCTATAGTCCATAAAATATAAAACCATCTAACTTTCAAGCTGATCGGTCAAATCAAGTCTCCTCTTTGTTCCATGTTGACTAGATGTACCCACATCATGTTGTAAAAGAGTACAAGAAACTTGAAATTAGATTTAAATTTATTTAGAAATTTTGATATAATTAAACATATTTAAGCTTGAAAATATAAAATTTTAGATAAAAATAAATTTAATTAAATACCTAGTATTTATATAGTAAAAATGATTTCTAGTATGCATAAATTACCATATGATCATGTGAATCTGGCACATTTTCTTCAACGGGTAGCCTAATTGTCACTTGAGAAGATGCAAATGCCTGATGTACTATATCCTGCATATTCATATAAAGCAAACAATATGTGAAAACCTCGAATATATATATATATATATATTTAAAAGGTTTGTAAAAATTGTATAGGAGATTTGAAGTAAATTTTACAACCTCGAATGATATGACCTCATGATCACACACTTGAGATTGTCCACGCATAAATGCCAATGATGTCTCAGGTGCGCGGCCCACCATGGGTATCTCATGAAATTCCTGCATATAGATGTACAACAATTCGTATAGATCATTGACACATGTGTATGTAAATGAAAAATTAAATTAGATCTATGATGTCTATTTAATTTAAACTTAACAAACTTTTGAAAGCACACACCTGAGCTGATGATGTCTCAGGAGCGCTCACCACTATAACTTGTGGTTGGTCAGTACTAGGTATTGTATGACCTCCTTGCATCTAGATATAATATATCAATTCACACATGTGTACAAATTCAAATTAAATTAGATATATATCCACACAAATTATTTAATATATATTGGTTCAAGTACCTGTCCAAAAGGTGAGCCCAAATCTACAACACTCGACATATGCACACGATGATCATATTGAGTTTTAGGCATCACGTGATCATGTGTCTACACCAAACACTTATTGAATTAATATTATATTATATATATAGTTTGATGTTATTATTTACATGAATTTTTCATATTTCAAACTTGAATTAAATTTAAGTTCAAAATATGAACATACCTATGTAGGACGATCCTCAGAATATAGTAAATCCAGGTGTGATCCCTTCCTAGATGCATGTGCATCGCCTGAAGTGGATGTCTGAGTATCTCTATAGCCTGAGCCTCCATGCTCTCTATTGGCCACTTCAGTGGCCGTGTGTGTAGTCTGTCGAGTGAGATGTCCTGAAAGTGAACTCAATTCTCTTAATGTTGATAACATGGTCTGCTGTTGAAATGCAACGGGAACACTAGGAGAAGGAAGAGGAACAATAGGAGAACTTGGAGCACGTCGCTGAGGATCGACACATGCTTCTAGTCTATGTTGGGGCATGCCACGCCCAACTCCCTGAAATGACCTCATATCAAAATAGTTGGGTTTTTTACCCAACTCAAACTCAGCCAATAACTTTCTCAAAAAGTATAAGGGCACCTCACTGTTGCCATGTGGTGGAGTATCAAACACCATCCACCATCTATCCCAAAAATGCGCAGCTATCTGCGGGTGCCTACACCATAAAATTGAAATTCATTTTTTCGTGGGTGGAATGGGTTGGTTTGTATGGTGATTAATAAAATATTGGCACATGGCTTGTTTGGTAATTTTTAGGTCATTGATTTCTTTATATGAAAATCCATCCGCATAGAATTGTCTCCTCTCTTCTCTCCATTGATGGAACCTAACTAGGTCTGCATCAATAGATCGAACATAATCGTCAATAGTTTGCATCGTAGATGCAAACTGTGCGAGATGGGGAGGTACTCTAGGCTCATTGTTTATGAGATCTATATTTCCTTGAATGACAATGAGGTTTGCTTGGATATTCTCTCTTAATTGATCTTCATCAACTATAGGAGGGGGTGGGGGGTTAGGCGGTGGAGAATGTGGAGGTGTGTTAGGGTTATGTTCATGTGGTGGATTGGGATGTATGGGATCTATAGGAATTTTTTGATTGGGCATAAAATCCTCTAAATTAAACAATGGATCCATGTGAGCAATGATATGGCAACTGCATGTTAAACAATTAAAAAATATATATCAACAAACTAATTAAATAATGCACACAATTTGAAAGTTATTTAAAAATCACATTGAACATGCACAAATTCAAAATATATTTCATTTGAAGACCATTTGATTTATAACATTATAAAATCCATAACATTAAAAATCCATAGCATGTACACACATTAAATTGAGTCCAGTGTGGGGTTGTTAATATGAAGGGTAGATTTATGAAATCATGGGGTTTTATTAAAATTTATTTAATCTCATTTATTATTTTCAAATAATACTAAAGATAAGAATGAAAAATTAATAGAAGACATTGAAAGGGACACATAGATATATTCACCAAATTTATCCCCTTAAAAAATGTCAAATTCCCCCTTAAGACATCGATTTACGATTTAGGGTATAGGATGGCTGAAGGGGATCTATGTGTAGTAAGGTCCTAGGACAAAATGGTCCATGGCTTAAGGGAATAAAATTTGGTGAAGTTTCCTAAGGCAATCAAATTTCATTTTAAGGTCCTACAATTCAAAATGAATAGATATATTAATCAAGTATGACAAAATTTAATTAAATCTGAGGACATAAATTGATTTATCTAAATTTTCAAATTTCATGTATATAGATACTATATTATAGTTTTTTATATTTTATATATCTTTATTTGTGATTAAATATTGTTAAAGGCTACCTCTAGGAATAGTCTCCTAGGTCTAGCTAATACCAAAGTGAAGGAAAAATTATTCATTCTCAACAATCAGAAAAATGCAAGTACAAATATCATGAATCTATAACATGCAAGTACAAATATATCTAAAAATGCTAGAGGGTTATCTAGGAAATTTAAGCAACCAAAATATTCCACAACCATCACTTTGTACATCCAAATAGAAGAACAAGGTTTTTTGGGAGCTTCTAGGTCACTAAGAGATCAACTCTACAACTAACATGTAATGAGGGTTCAATAATCCAATTCTTCTATTTAACCATGGATTTAAAGAATGAAACCAACATAAGAACTTTAAATAGTATTCAAAACAACTAGTACTTTCTCATGTAACTAAGAAGCCAAAAGCAAGAACCCAACATGAAAAATCTTCCATTTTACATGACCACATAATACATGAAAATAGAAATTTAATCTTAGAGGATAGTCTCATAATACCAAATAAGATCTGCAAGTCATAACCATGAAACATGAAAACACATCACCAACTCCAAGATCTTCCACCTTAAGCATTCTTCTTAAATTCCCACAATATTTCTATGCTCAAAAACAAAATGGAGGATTACCCAAAACTCACAAACCATTGATCAATAACATGCAAATAGATGGAACCCAAAAAACTCACCTCAAATATGATAAAAAAATCTTATGTAAAATTCCTACAAACCCCTTAATAATTAAACTTTAAAAAACAAGATTAAACTACTAAACATACAAGTATTTCCACATCGATCTTTCAAGGAGAATATTATATGAAGCAATATAAAAAAAATAGAATCCTTTGGCATGTAAACAACACTTATAAAGGAAAAAAGAGAGAAATAAGAATATATGCAACTATAAGAAGGAAAGAGATATAAATATACTTTATGAATCCTATTTCAAGAATAACTATCCTCTAATTTACCACACAACTTGATGCATTGTTAGATGATTTATGGTTATAATATACTCATAGGGATTCTATAGAATACAACAATGATATCAAAAATCCTAATCCTATTAAAAAAAAGGATAGAATAACTCTATAAAATACATTGCATACATCTTCTACCCCAAGAATCCAATATATAGACATAAGGATTCCTAGGAAATAACAAAATGGCAACACCACAGTCACTAATAATGCATGAAAATACTATGGTAAGTAATTTTTTATGACTCTCACATGTGTTGACCCATCCTAAAATAGATAATAACTCTTACACAATCTCTTTATTTCAACTTCACTATACAAGTTGGCCTAAGTAACTCTCAAGAACTCATCTAAGAGACACAAGATCTCTATAGTGGGACAAAGTAGTTAAGAAGAAATTATAAGTTTAACACTAACATTAAAATTTATAATCTCATTCATTGTTTTCAAAGAATACTAAAGATAAGAATGAAAAATTAATAGAATACATTCAAAGGGACACATAGATATATGCTAGTGACCTAATTGCAATGTACAAAATAAACAAAGATGAGCTTGAGCTCTACTCACCAAATTTTGAGAACTTCTTTGATCCCCTTAAGAAATGTCATATTACGACCCCTTAAGACATCGATTTACGATTTAGGTTGATAGGATGGCTTAAGGGGATCTATGTCTAGTAAGGTGGACTAGGAAAAAATGTTCCATGGCTTAAGGGAATAAAATTTGGTGGAGTTGCCTAAGGCAACCAAATTTAATTTTAAGGTCCTACAACAAAATGAATGCTAAATAAGGGTTTAGGGTTTAGGTTTAGAGATTTGATGACATGAAAACATATAGAAGACACATGATGGATTTTGAACCTATTTGGACCTCCAAGCACTCTTGGATGATTTAAAAAGGAAGAGGAGATCTAAACCCTAAACCCTAGACCCAATTTTTTTTCTAATCATATATTTTTTGAAATGTTTCTATGACATAGACTCTTCCTTTGAATATTTATATAAATTCTAGACATGCATGGCTTTTCAAAAAAAGAACCTAACTTCCACTAAGTGAGGAATCAATTGATCAATTCAATAAATAAATAATCTTAGAAAATAAACCTTTGGTTATAGAATTGAAAGGCAACCAAATTTAATTATAAGGTTCTACAACAAAATGAATGCTAAATTAGGGTTTAGGGTTTAGATTTAAAGAGATTTGATGACATGAAAACATATAGAAGACACATGAATAAATTTTTACAAGTAAATGAGAAACCCTACCACCTAAACTTAGTGCTTTGAATAAAATATGTGACATTCTAGGAATAGCTTCAATATATCAACAATTAGGAATTTTAGATTTCAATTATAAGTAAGTTGTTGAGTTATGATGGATTTTGAACCTATTTGGACCTCTAAGCACTCTTGGATGATTTAAAAAGGAAGAGGAGATCTAAACCCTAAACCCTAAACCCTAAACTACAAGTTTCTCAAAAAAGTAATTTGAATTTTCCAAATTGAAATGTTCATGCTACAAGTTAGCTTTGATACACTAGTTTAGAGAAAGTACAACATTTAGTTTTCCTAATCTAGAACAATGCCACTACACATGAGAGTTAAAATAGGAATTAGATTACACACTTGTCTTATAGATCTTATGAATAACATCCTATAAATTAAGGCTTAACTATGATCATAATGCATCCTTACATGATTCACAAAGGATCTCATCCAAATAAGAGAAATGGGTAGAAATCATTCATGCTTCACATTTTAATATTTATTTGATTTAATAACATTTATGTGTCTAGCTCTATCCATATTGCACATAGTCTATCTATAGCCCATTTTAGGTTTACATAAATTAGGGTAAATAGCCCATTTTAGGTTTATGTAAATTAGGGTAAATAGGGTTTTAGGTTTATGTTTTAGGGTTTAGGTCCAAGGATTAACCTATGTAAATTAGTTTTTAGGGACCTATGTAAATTTTGTAACCTAGGGTTTCTAGGGTTTTGAAATTTCTAAGTTTTAAATGTGTTCAATTTAGGTTTAGTTTTTATGGTTAAATTCAATTTACAATTTAAATTTCTTTGTTTCGTTGACGTTTTTGGTTTTTTAAATGCAATTAAAAACTATAAAACATTCAAGAACTAAAACACAGTGCTAAACAAACAAAAATTGAATACTAATTAAAAAAAAGAAAAGATATAAAGCAAAAAAAAATGAAGAATTCAACCAACCTGGAGGTCGATGAGGTCACTAGTGTCGATGGGAGGACGTGGCAGTCAAAATTTTGTTTAGTCAAGGCCTTTAAAACAAGTACGCGCTCTCCTTTGTTCTTCTTGCTCTCCGTTCAGAATGGTGGAAAATGAATTATAGTCGTTTATTTAAAAAAAAAATTTCTCGAAACATGTACGTGTTTCAAAACACATACGCGTTCTAAATGCGTACACGTTTCATAACACGTACTCGTTTTAGGTTTGCATACTCGAGTCTGAACACATACACGTTCGGATCTAGGCTCGGGTACCTGATTCGTAACGTGTACACGTTTCTTGCGAAACTTTTTTTTCCCCGAGATTTCCCCTCTTTGTGTACCCAACTTCTTTCTTTTACCCATCAAACACACACCAAAATCTCTAAAAAAATTACACTAAATCACTCCCAAAAATCTACAAGTCAGAACACTTCAAAAATCTTCATTCCAAACCCCAAAAATTACAAATTCATTATGCACACTAGGGATTCCTAAATATAACCACTCCAACTAGCTAGGCATTATCTTTCAAAGTGGTTTTGGCACCAAATCCAACTAGTAGTTAGAGTGGTGGACAAATATTCTTCTACTCTTTATTCTTGGCTTTGTAATAAACAAGTGTTGTAAATGGGTCTCACTTGAGAAATAAGGTGGACTCCATCTTTTAAGGTCTTTGATCTATAGTTTAGATGTAGTTAGAAAGGAATGCACAATAAATTTAGCTTCACAAATTTCTTATTTTAGTTTTTAGTTAAAGTGTTATTTTAGTAGTTAAGTTTAGTTGAATTAATTTTGTAGCTATAATTTCATATTTGGATTAAAGAACAATCCCTCTTTTTCTCTATAAAAGGAACTTTTGAATATTGTAAAGGAGCTGTCTCTTTTTATACTGAATTTTGATATTGAGATAGAACTTAATTTATTTTCATAATATTTTTAGAAAGAACTTTTGGAAGGAAGCAATCAAGCTCTGGTCTAGAAATTTTGCTTAAGTAATAAAGGTATGCTTTCACTCATTTTTTCTTGTCTCCAAATGGTAGAATGTATGTATGTTGAAATATTTTATACTTTAAAGGTTTTAATCATAATGATTATTAAATCTATTTGTGTAATACATATATTTGATGAATGTTAATTCTAGTTAAGTTTGAAATCCATAGAAGATAGTATCTAATTTTCCTAAAATTGAGTGTATGTTGATTTCATTAAAGTGGGTTGGAATATATGTTTTGCAAGTGTTATCATGTATGGGGTTTGGAATCATTAAAAGGAAACCATTTTGTCATCAACTTTCTTTTTTCTTATTAAAAATCATTTGACTTATTTTTTGAAATCAAGTAGGTGGGAAATATCATAAACCAAAAAATACAAAAAAAGAGAATAAGAATTTTGTTGGAACAAAAATTGTTTATAGGTTTGATAAATCATAAAAGGACATTTGAATAAACCATCTACATTGAACATTAATTAAACCAACACATTGTGACCCAACTATAGAGACCTTGGAGATCGCAAATCCTAGATCTGTTATCTTTTCAAGAGAGGTAGTTTAGAAATATTTTTCTTGTTTTGCATTGAATGTCATTAGGAATTTCAACATAATTGGCGCTAGGAGGGCCTTTAATCAAAGATGGAAAACATAATTTACTTTTCCCATGATATATAGAAGAATCCTCAAATAATCGGCCCTGGCAAAGGGGGTATCTTAGAAATCTCTCAACATTGCAAACAACATAAACAACATAGTGATCATAAAATAAAAATAGGGTTGAATCATCTAATTCTATGGCATCCATATAGAACACACCAATCAAAACCAGCCCCACTCCTATGGAGTTGAATGCAAAATTAACCCCAACACTAGAAATGGATTTCTTTCAACCAAATGAGTTTTATTTGGGATAGATAACTAGAGGATTACATGATGTTCATAGAAACCCTTAATTTTTTTTCCTAAATTCATTTATGGAGAATCAAAGATTGTAGAAGAATACTTGCAAGGTTTCAAAGATGCATTTATAAGAGGAAATATTCAACATTACAATGTGGAGTATAGAATTTTTCCCTATTCATTAGGATATTTTTCTTACAAATGGTACCTTAGCCTATTGATACAATCTATAAACAATTGGAGAACTCTAGAAAATAAGTTCTTGTACCAATTCAAAATCTATGTTGATCTATCCATTTTATATCATCAATTTATCACCCATAAGAAAGAGCCCACTAAGCCTATTAGCCTTTTCAACAACAAATTCCAAAGGTTGTACAAAAAATCGGTCACCCCTTTTTCTTTCATTGAAGTTGTAGCTATTCAAATATATCTTAGATAACTAGACCCTTTTTTGGGATTGCTTTTAAGACTAAATCAAGCTAATTAAACTACCTTAGTTGATGGATATGATGCTACAATTGAGTTACATAGAGAGATCAATCCTAAGAGAATCAATGGACCCCTACCAACAATATGGTACTCAAGCATGCCTAACCACATACCAACTCTCAACCATGCATTGACAAATAACACTCCTTTGTGCAATCTTTTCCCTAGGATTATACCACAATTCATGACTCAAGTCACTCCTACACCTATGTTAGGTTGGTTAGGACAAACATCTGATACTATTGCTAAGCTAGTCACTTCAACTAGTAATACCTTTTTTAAACAACTAGTTTTTGATTATATGTTTCAACAATAAATGTCCAAGCATCTAATAAAATTGGCTAGCATAATAATTCCAATTATGTCCCCAATTAAACATATCAATTTTCTTCTAAAATTGAAGCTCTTAAGAAAACCTTGTTGTAGGTGACTAATGATATCACACGGCTCAAAATGAATCCATGACCAATGTAGAGATAAAACAAAAATAAAGGAAATTTCTTGAACCATAATCATGGGTTTGTGAATACAAGGCCATTTAAACCTGACAATGGAGTGACTAATTTAGCTGATGTCCTTAATATGATTAATCTTGTTGACAAGGTCTAAATCTCACGAGTAATTGGTGCATGCTACATGACACTTATGCACATTCTGAAATTGATTATCCCCAGATGGAGAAGGTGGAAAGAATTTCCCACGAAGATTCCCACCAAATTGTTCCTTCTACAACCATTGATGAATATAATATGGGATCAACCATAGTTCTAAACACTTTCATCTTCCCATTTGAGCAAGATAATTAATTGACTCAAAAGACAATAGATATTCAAAAACATTCAACAATAAAAGAAAGGTAATTATTTTCTTAGAAATTAAAACAAGGTCCCTTTGACTACCTCAACACCCCTAACACTAGCAATGATCCAACACCTCCTAAAGGGTCACCTATTAAAAACTACAACGTATAAGGCCTATTTCCCTACAGACGAAGGGTTTGACCTCACCAAATATTTAAAGAACACAAGATCGAATACAAGACCCTAGTTGAGGTATTGAAAAATGATCCTTCTTAGAGAGAGGCTTTGATCAAATCTCTAGGAAAATAAAATGATAATCAAGATACATTAAAAAATAAAGAGAAGACAAAGGCCACACTAGATGCACTTGCAATTGGTTTTTCAATCATTCGAGTACCCCTGTTTAGCTTTCTTGCTTCATGTTGAATACCCCGAGTCATCAATAAGCTTTGTAATCTACTTACAGGTGTAAAATAGGTTTGTCAGAGATTTAATTCCCCCAAATTCGAGGGTTGTAACTGTGGATGGTAATTTTTATCCGAAGATATAACAGAATAAAGAGACTTAAGGGTTCATACCATGCGGAAGCAAATAGATGGAATGTTCAATCAACCCTCTGTGTATTATCAAATCTGGCATGGATCGGTTGTTTTAATCATCCCCCATTGCTAAAACATGACTGTATTTGAGGAATAAATATGGTGGTCTTTCTTGAATCTTACCACACCATTAAACATGATATCAAATTTCAACCTGGCCATCATCTGTTTTCCTGGTTCCAGATCTAACTACGCAAACGCAAAAACCATAGCATTTCATATTTACAGATCCAACGATGCAACAACTGTAACATTGATTTTTGCAGATCCAGATCATGTGAGAATGACTTGAACAGGTGATTAGAGTAGCAGTTTGGCTGGCATTTATCTTAAAAGTGCCAAAAGATTATGCCTATTCAGGACATTGTCATAAAATTTGGTCATCTCTCAAACAAACCAAAACTTATTCTACCTATTAAGAATTCTATGTATTAAAAAACACAACTTTCCAGGTGAATGCTGCTACAAAACATACCCCACGAGCTAACAAGATATGCAATGACTTATCCTAATTGGCTATGACATGTGAGTTGGACACAGTTTTTAGAGAAATTTCACAATGGTGCATTGATTACAATGTTATTTTTTCTGAGACAACATTTATGTTGAATGGTTACAAATGATTACTACACTTATGATGGCTTTCATGCTGGGACAATTCACAATCATATATTGTTATTATTGTATAGTTTTGTTATTATCTTGTACCTAGGTTTGGGACTAAGCCTGGTTTGCAGATCTATCTGTATCTAAAGTTGTCAAAATAAACAATGAACAATAGTTGATCAAATTTCTGTATAATACTATAATTATATCCAATTTTTTCAAAGCATGAAATTTCCACATATATAGATGCATTGGCAATTTAGACAAGAGTAATCTCCTATAAATGTGTCAATTGAAAAAAAAAATAAATTGTAAATGAATATACAAAAATTCTGAACCAATAAATACATATTTTTTTTAATGGATCAAATTTAAATGAATTTCCACCATGTGCTCTTATCCCAGTTATTCAAGAAACTACATCTTAAGTCAGTTGACAAATCATAGATAGTGAAGCTAAACCAGCTATGCAAGTATAATTACAAAATGATAAAAGCATATATCTTGATATCAAAACGGTTACAAAATAGTGCAGAACTGCATAAATAGCATTCGATACAAAATCAAGCAGCAAAGATGAAGGCATAAATGTCTAAGAACCCTGTACATATTACTTCTTAAGTCAGTTGACAAATCATAAACAGTGAAGCTAAATCAACTATGCAAGTTTAATTACAAAATGATCACATATATTTTGATATCAAAACGGTTACAAAACAGTGCAAAAGCACATAAATAGCATTCAATAGAAAACCAAACAACAAAGATGAAGACACAAATGGCTAAGGACCCTGTACATAATACTTTCCCAAAAACTGGGCATTAGTTGATTTTTCAAAAATTTAGCGGTTCTTGAAATTCTCTTAGGGAAACCTAAATAGTCAAACTTTTACATTAACAGGTAACATAACATGATCATAAATGTCAATTGGCCTCTCAATGGTAGTCCAGCTCTCAGAAATCATAGTTCCTGATTTTGGAGGCCGAAACATATAAAATCTGTCTTTGGACACCACATTTTCATATCCTATCAAAAAAATCTTGTCCTGCCATATGGTACCACCATATAAAACACACTCAAGAACTGATGGAAAATGAGATATTTGCCTCCACACATTTTCTTTCCAATCATATTCCTTCACTCCATCTTCAAAGTAATATAAACTACCAAATGCAGCTACACATTGATCAGGTAACCATCCGATTGTCCACATATTTTTCAATGTTATCCATAATCTTGTATTTGTGTCAAATATTTCGATATCAGAGTCATAGTAGCTTATAACATAAAACTTGTCATTGTTAAAAAAGCCTTGGCATTGTTTTCTATTTTGTTGCATCTCGGGAAGAATCTCCCACTTGTCTTTCTCAACATCGTAACACATTGCATTTTTACCATAAAATTCTCCTCCAGCAATATATATGAGTCCTTCGTGAGGTGATACTGCACAGGCAAATGATTCACTGTGTAACTTAGGCATATCAGTGCCCTGCTTCCATATACAAGAAGAAAAATCATAGACCAAAACAGCCCGGATAGGTACATTCGTATCTTGCTCGTAAAGCCCCATAAAAACCAGTTTATGGTTCACGGAAACACAACGAGAGTCAAATACTATGAAATGATATCCAGTTGGGAAAGAAGAGACTATTTCCCGTTTATCTTGGACCGGGTTATATATAGTTACCACTTGACCAGTTTTACGATGTCGAGTTGAGAGAGAAGGGGCTGCTTCACTCAAAGTCTCAATCAAACATATAAGCTCTTCGCACCTCCCAAATCTTATTCTATCTTGATAAAACTTAAGGTCATGAACCATAGCATTCCAGCTTTTGCATACAGACATAAGCTTGTAATGGGATTTATAACTGACTCTCATCAGTATTTCTCGGACTATTTCTTCTGGGAGTTCCTGAAATCTCAAGTAAATTGTAAATATTCAATTTTTGACAAAATAGCATGGATTTGAAAACTGGTGAAATGCGAAATAAAAAAACTCAATATTTTTGTTTATTCAGTTCTGAAAATTTGTTTTTACACTCAGAATATCCTAATGATTTAAAAATTTACAAGCAATATGTAACAAAATTATTAAAATAAAAAAAAGTATGCAAGATGCTTGCATATTTAGCAAAAAAAATTCCCAACAATGCATAATCTATTTATAAAGATTAGATTGGATGCCAGTAATCTCACAGTTACAACTTTCTGGTTGTTTGATTCATGGGTTGAAAAATTCTTGTTGAGAAAGTTTTGAAGCTTGCTGTATCGTTGTTCATTAGCATTCAATCTGAGTTCTTCATGTGATGAATAGGTGTTGAGGCGTAGAAGCTTGCTGGGCCTTTGCTCATTCCATTTCTCTCTCCCTTCCTCCATGTTTCTTGATCTACATTTCTCCATATTCCTCAAACCTCTGAAACTCCTACATTTCAGAAGTATATATTTTAGTAGTCATCAGAAAAGAACATATGCAATAATGATTCATATTTTACTGTGGGAAACTATTTATTAATTGGTTGCATGCAAAGCCCTCTAAAGAGAACCAAATTTCAAATCATATAGGATCACGACATTAAAAAGCATGCAAGCACTCACGCAAATTACAAAAAGAGCGACATAGTTGTACCTTGCCAATGGCAGCAGATTGCTGGTATCTGTCCTACTTTGGTTTGCCTATTTTTCCCAACAAGAAGTGATTTTGAGCTTGGTCAGTAGGTTAAAAAATTACGAAGTTTGAACTTCATCCTCATCATCCTCAAAGAGCCTAAGCTTCCTGTGGTGGCTGCTCCTTGTCCTCACATACACTTTTGAAGACATGCATGCGCATGATCAACGGATTGGCTTCAAACAATCGCTGCTTTTCTTTTCAAATGCATGTGCATGATGCTTTGTTTTTTTCAACAGTTTTTTCCGGTTTAAATGCATAATAAACTGCAGTTCTTAGCATTCAAACAATGCTTTAGTTTGCGTGATCGATGCTCTGTTTTTCTGAGTGTTGTTATAAAAACATCATTGCATGAATAATAGTAGGCCTGGAATTTGATGGTCTATTTGGCCATTTTTCAATTTTACATTATATAGTATATTATTATTTAACTCTAAACATTCATTATAGATAGATATAATATAATATTTTAATTAATAATATTAATATATATTATTTTATAATATTTATTATAAAAGATAAATTAATTTAGAGTTCTTTTAAAAATAGAATATAATTTTTTTAATTTTTTCTAATATTAATTTAGAAACTTAATTGTAAGAGTAGATTTAAGATTTTCACATTTTTATTAATAATTATCATTGTTTTATATTAATATATTTTTAGAATCTTTTCAAAATAGAATGTAATTGTTTTTAATTTTTGAATATTTTAAACAAGATTTATTTTTAATATAAAGTTAGAAACTTCTTGTTAATTGTAATAGTAAATTTAAGATTTTTACATTTATTAGTAATAATTAGTACTTATCTAAAGGAGGTTCAAAGATTACACCCATAAAAAATTATATGTATGTTAATATGTTAGAGAGTAGTGTTTGTGTATGGGTGAGTATGGAGCAATGTGCAAGCTTGCATGTGATTGGATTAAATAATTATGCCAAGGCGTGTCTCTATTTGAACTCTCGGAGTTCAATTTGTCAATCAACGGTTTATAAGTATAGAGAGGCCCTCATTGACAGTGTGGTAAAATGCAGCCGTAGATTGTTTAAAGTAGACAGATCGAATCATTCTTCGCGTTCATCACTGTTGGTCTGTTAAATCCTCGTGAGCGTTGCTCTTCACTTAAACCGCTACTCCACTGAAGGAATAACTCTTCCTCAAATAGATCATCACCGTTTCTGCAAACTGGGAGACCCTCGTAAAAAACAGAAGGAAACATATGTAAACTGCTGCCTTCAATGACATTACCGAGCATTGATTCGTTTCGCCGATATTTACGCCGAAGGGTTTCCCTCTATGAAACGAACTGGCTGAGTTTGACGATCAACGACGTGCATTTCTGCAGAAGGGATGCAAGAAGATCCAAGCAATCTCATGTTAATTTATGTAGCTTGGACAGGTGTCTCCATTGTCTAGAAGTGTCATTTAATTATTTAATTATTTTCTAGAAACCTCCAGAAAAGGGCTGAGTTGTCTAGATAATTATGTAATTAAATAAATTGATTCTCCTAGAGACTTCTAGAATCCAGTTAGTTAGGGTTTTTAGAGTCTATTTAATCTTAGCCATTGATTGAGATTAAATCATGGCCATTGGTTTTCCAATGAGAAAAGTATAAAAGGGGATCAATGGGCAATTGGAGAACACAACAACAAGTAGACTTGCAGTGATAGCAAGTAGAGATACTTGAGAAAGACTTGCAGTGTTAGCAAGTAGTAAATTTGCAGTGAGAGCAAATAGTCTTGCAGTGTTAGCAAGGGCGCAGTGATAGCGTTGGGGATAGCAGCTATGGAATTTCAGCAGGAGAAATTGAGGGAAGAATTTTCAGAGAAGAATATTACCGGAGCTCTGCCAGTAAGAGGCAAGCAGTTTTGTATTCCTTAATTTTGCTGAAGTTTAATATAATTCCTCATCTGCAGTAGTGGTTTTCCCTTCGGGGTTTTTCCATGGACAATTTGTCCAAAAATATTGTGTTCATTATTGTGAATGTTTTCTTCTCTATTCCTGTGAGTTTTATTGGTGAAGTTGCAGTTGTGTTATTTTTTGATATTTGCGAGAATTAATTTTCAGAGTCAAATAATCTATGTATTAGATAGGAGATTAATAATCAGTAACTGCAATAGAATTTTCACATGGTATCAGAGCGATCTGAGGGCAGATAAGGCTCAACACAGGAAGGAAAGATCCTGCCTCTTCAGAATTATTACTATTATTTGTTTTCTTTTATCTTTTGAGATGGCCTCAGCAGGTTTAAGAGATCAGGACAGATTGGATGGAGCCTCAAATTTTGGTGTCTGGAAAGCCATAATTTCTTTGTTGCTGGAAGAGAATGGGATCAAGGAATATGTGACTAGTGTTGTACCTGTACCTACAGATCCAGCACAGCTCTTAGCATATAAGAAGGAAGATGCCAAGGCGAGGAGGATGATTCTTGATGGTGTCAAGGATCATATTGTTCCACATGTCGCAGAGTTAGATACAGCGAAGAAGATGTGGGATGCCATTCTGAATCTGTACCAGAATGCTACCACTAATCGGAAGCTGATTCTCAAAGAAAAGTTGAGGACTACTCGGATGAACAAGGGAGAGGACGTGACAAGTTACCTCACCAGACTCAGACTTGTCAAGGATGAGTTGGCTGCTGTTGGAGATAATCTAGGTGATGACGAGCTAGTGCGGATAGCCCTAAATGGGTTTACTAAGCAGTGGGATGTCTTTGTTCAAGTTATTAATGGACGAGACACCTTGCCGAGTTGGGATCGACTTTGGAGTGACTTCACTCAGGAGGAGCTTAGACTAAGTCTTGTCAGTAGGACCAGTAGCAAGAGTCAGCAAAGTGAGGCGGAACAGGAGAACGTTGCCCTTGCAGGAAAAGGGAAAGCAAAGAAGGGGTCTAGTAAAGGATCAAATCCACAAGGTGAGAAGAAGAAGAAGGACCTATCTAAAGTCAAGTGCTATGGCTGTCACGAGTTTGGCCACTATGTTAGCGATTGCCCGCAAAGGAAGAAAGGCAAGAAGCAGACAGCAGCTTCAGCAAGTGCAGATGAGCTCTCTAGTAGAATGGAGGATGAGTTCGCTCTCATAGCTTGTATGGCTAGCTCAACCTCACAGGGGGTTTGGTATATAGATAGTGGGGCGTCATTTCATATGACAGGAGTTAGAGAGTACTTCTCCAGCTATAAGGAGGAGGACATCAGAATGCAGATTTCTATGGGGAACATGTCCAAGCTCAATCCGGTTGGGAAAGGGACTGTTCTATTTCAGAGGGAGAATGGTAAGCGGATTCCCATTCATGATGTGTTGCATGTGCCAGGCTTAGGTATGAATTTGATTTCCATATCTGTCCTTCAGGATAAACGTTACAATGTACTCTTTAGAGGGGCAAGTGTGTTAATTAAGCACAAGGATTGGAAATCACCCATAGCTATTGGAGTTAGGAGCGATCGACTTTACAGATTGTAGTTTGATACTCATAAGGCACTGATGAGCAGCAGTAATTCTAGAGATCAAGGAGAGCTATAGCATAGGAGGATGGGCCATATACATCATGGAGCACTTAAATTGCTTCGTGAGACAGTGACAGGTGTTCCTGAGGTGAGCACAGAGCATGATGATGTATGTAAGGGATGTGTGTTGGGGAAGTTTCTGCAGCTGCTTTCCAGGAGTATTACTAGATCCAAAGTGTTCTTGATCTAGTACATTAGGACATATGTGTGGACCAATGTCGTGAAGTCTCGAGAGGATATGAGTACTTTGTTACTTTTATTGATGATTTCTCGGAAGACACGGATATACTTCTTGAAGACCAAGGATGAGGTTTTGATCGCTTCCAAGAGTTCAAAGCTCTTGTGGAGGAATGACGAGAAGATAAAAGGTTCTTGATTAGGACAATGGAGGTGGTACAAAGGAAAGAGTTCAGGAGTTACATGCAGGGGAAAGGAATCGAGAGTGGTACATTCCTTACAACCCACAACAGAATGGGGTTGCTGAGAGGAAGAATCAGTCTATATCAGGGGCGGCAAGGGCTATGTTGTATGACCAGGATATGCCATGTTACTTATGGGCAGAGGCATGCAGTACAGCAGTGTACATACAAAACAGGGTTCCACATAAGGTATTAGGCAAGATGACACCAGAGGAGGCGTTCTCAGGGAAGAAGCCAGATGTCAGCCACTTCAGGATATTTGGGAGTTTGGCGTATTGTCACATTCCAGGTGCGACACGTTCCAAGTTAGATCAAACTGCAGAGAAGGGGTACTTTGTGGGGTACAGTGAAACCTTAAAGGCATATCGGATATTTATTCCAGGGACCAAGAGGACTATAGTTAGGCATGATGTCAAGTTCATGGAGGACAAGGCATTTAGGAGGTCCAGAGATTTGCCAGCAGATGATCAGAGTGAGCAGTTAGTGGAAGCTCCAAGGATCGTTCAACCAGATCAAGGACAGCGAAGCTCGAGTACAGTTACTAGTACATGCACAAGCTCAGGTGCTGAGAATTCACAGAGTATGGAGCAGCAGATGCAGCAGATCCAAGAGATGCATCAGGGTGATATGGAGGTTGATACTTCATCCTCTATAGTTGGTAGCAAGAACCAGCAGTCACAAAGTAATACTCAGGAGTTTGTGGGAGCTCCTAGGATGAGTAGTAGACAGCGGAGACAACCAGCCAGGTATGATGACTATATAGCATTAGTTAGTCAGTTGGTAGATAGTGAACCTTCTAGTTATCAGGAGGCTGCACAGCAACAAGTGTGGCAAGATGCAATGGTTGAGAATTATACCTCAATGAGTAAACGTGTGTGGGAGAGTTGTGCCTAGACCAGCAGATAGAGGCGATGGTTGGATCCACCTTTGGATCTATAGATCAAAAGCAGTCTGAATGGTAGCATCGAAATACCGACATAATGTTGCGGTATTTGCGTGGTACAATCAGTATGGAATTAAATATATGGTTGATGGTGTAGGTTTGATGGGCTATCTTGTGTGATTGGTGATTGCAGCAGTTGAGCACTTGGGGTGTTGGCTGGCTTGGGATCAGGAGTTGTCTCTTGGTACAGTAGGAAGCAGAAGTTTGTGGCTTTGAGTTATGTAGAGGTAGAATACATAGCAGCTAGCATGGCAACGTGTGAGGCGATATGGCTTTGGAAGTTGCTAGTGGCCTTGTTTGGTCAGAGGGTTGAGACTATGGTGATACACTGCGACAATCAGAGTTGCATCAAGTTGTCTGAGAATCTGGTGTTTCATGATAGGTCTAAGCATATAGACATCAGATATCATTTCATCAGAGATTGTGTACAGCGCGGGATTGTTCAGCTACAGTATATACCTACAGATCAGCAGGTAGCAGACATTTTGACCAAGGCATTGGGGAAGGCGAAATTCATCTTCTTCAGAGATAAGCTGGGTGTCATGCAGAACACCTTCCTCGCTAAGAGGGAGTGGTAATTTATGTAGCTTGGACAGGTGTCTCCATTGTCTAGAAGTGTCATTTAATTATTTAATTATTTTCTAGAAACCTCCAGAAAAGGGCTGAGTTGTCTAGATAATTATGTAATTAAATAAATTGATTCTCCTAGAGACTTCTAGAATCCAGTTAGTTAGGGTTTTTAGAGTCTATTTAATCTTAGCCATTGATTGAGATTAAATCATGGCCATTGGTTTTCCAATGAGAAAAGTATAAAAGAGGATCAATGGGCAATTGGAGAAAACAACAACGAGTAGACTTGCAGTGATAGCAAGTAGATTTGCAGTGAGAGCAAATAGTCTTGCAGTGTTAGAAAGAGCTGATGTTAAGCGTTAAGGGATACTTGGTATGGAATTTGTGAGGAGAAATTGAGGAAAGAATTTCCGGAGAAGATTATTACCAGAGCTCTGCCAGTAAGAGGCAAGCAGTTTTTGTATTCCTTAATTTGTTGAAGTTTAATATAATTCCTCATCTGCAGTAGTGGTTTTCCCTTCGGGGTTTTTTCCGCGGGGAATTTGTCAAAAATATTGTGTTCATTATTGTGAATGTTTTCTTCTCTATTCTTGTGAGTTTTTATTGGTGAAGTTGCAGTTGTGTTATTTTTCGATATTTGCTGAGAATTAATTTTTCAGAGTCAAATAATCTATGTATTAGATAGGAGATTAATAATCAGTAACTGCAATAGAATTTTCACATCTCATCCACTGAAACGAAAATTTATTGGCCACCAACTGATTGGATAATAATGATGTCGTGCCATTGAAAGCTTCCTCTTGCAATCGCATACAAATCTGCTTTCAAAATGGTGTTGAATCAGTGAAGGCCATTTGTGGAAGTTGGTGCAAGTTGTGTTTGAGATTTCTCTCGCCATGTACTATCTCTGGTGACCCGGGCAAGATACTGCTAACAAAGTTGCCAACAACAGTTAAATGAGAAGGGCCGATGGAAACAAGATGAGGACTATAAAAACCATTGTTGGATTTCCTTCTTTCTAGTATTCATTTTTACACAGTATATTCTTCCAAAATTTCATCGAACAATTTATGGAAAATACCCAATTATTCTTGGTTGTCCAAGGGTTGAATCTGCCTCCTATCATTGATAATTTCTCCCTTTCTCCATCTCTCCTTTCTCACCTTCTGCTGCTGAAAGTTAATGGTATAATATATGTTTTTTTGGAACTTTCTAACAGAAAGGCTTTCTGCGACGGTGTTGAGCAGGGCTTAAATTTGTCGGTCGACCTTACCTGTCAACAAATTTTTAATGATGGTTATCTATTCAAATGTGCCCTTAAAACATTATGATATACCTTAGTGTAAGTAAAATTATATATAAATCAAATATATATATCATTATAATTCTATATAAATTTTGACAGTCTATCCAAAATCTTTCCTTTCATCTGATACAATCTTCTTAAAATTTTGATTGTATTTTACGGCAAAAATCTCTAAATACGGTCATATGGCCATCAAATTTAAGCCCTGGTGTTGAGTTATACATATAATTCATTAGTAAGAATTCTAGAATCTTCTCTCCACCGTGTCTTCAGGCACATTGGGCAGCAACCATGTACACCTTTGACAAATGTCAAAGCTTCTCCTTTAAATAAAACCAAGAAGCTGAGATGGAATAGAAAGCATAGATAGATCAAAGTGTATATTAACTTTTCTTCTTTTTCTTATCTTCAAATATTTTGTCTATGCCCGTCAATGGCTTTTTTTACGTGCCTGAACAAGTTGAATTTTATAAAATAAGGTAAATATGGTAAAAGGCTTTAAATTCACCTATTACACAATTTGTAAATAAACAAAGAGATGATATAAGGCCAAATTATACACAACATTTTATTATGTGTCCAGATTTGTAAGATAATCATATAAATGCATAAATGGGTTATATGTCCAAAGTACAACATATTATTTTGATGAATTTGGTGAAGAACATATTCCTGATCAAAGGAACCAAACTGCTACATATCAGAAGTCTTTTCAGACCCTTACTGTTCCTGTATTCACATTCCCCAATAATTTTACAATTTACATAGATTTTAGAACATGTTCCTTAACTATTCTATTGACAAGAAACCATTTTTCTGAAGTATTAGACAAGCCTACAGCTAAGCTTCAATCAAATATCAAGGTTGGTCATAATGATCCAAAACTATACTTACATAGCACAGTGTGGTAGAAAGGGACACTAGATTTCCAAGTTGCTTGTAGTAAGATGAAGTCTCTTACAAGCATTGTAGGGCTTTGCTTGCTCCAGACCCACATCAAAATTGGTAATTGTTCATTGATATTCAATGGAATTACAGGTAGGTCTCATGTCCAAAGCCATAAATCATGGTAATATTGAGAATGTACTGATCTCACTTACTGTTTTATTCATATCTAATTTGGCAAATCATAAAGTTTTTATCATACTTGACATAAGTAGTACCGAACTGCTTTCTAAGAGGACATCTGGTACAAAGAGAGCAACTCTCATATACTTACAACCTCACTCCATCACAAATAATGAAGAATATTCAATACATCTAGTACAATGAGAACTCCCTCAACCATTGGGAGTTGCAACCACCCAACCTTTCTCACTTAGAATAATACTGAGGATTAGTTATTGATAACATCTGGTAAGCCATAAAGATGACAACTTCTATGTTTGTACTATCTATTTTAGGGTCCCTGGTCATTATCTGACAATAGGTCTTACTTCTGCTTGCTTGTTCACTATAAATTATTTGGAACAGTTTTAAGTGATCTAGCCTCTAATTTTCTCATCTAAATAGAGGAGTAAGTGTAACTTTTTCTTGCTTGGATAGTTACAATTGGAGTCTTTACTTTTTCGTCTGATTGGATAGTTACAATTTAGGAAAGGATATCACTTGGCGTCTATAATGCAAATGCATCCCAATGAAGTGAAACTAAAATATTTGGGAGATAGTGTGTAAGATTTGAATTTTATAAATTGGGTTTAAGTTTTTTTTTTTTAAAGGTGTATAGACTAGGTTCTTTTTGTTTTGGGATCAGAGCTGTTTTTAGATGAATAAATTATTGTATTGGTTCATTTTGGAAAAACATTACTAGTAAATGAAACGAATAATCTGACTATATTGCATTATGTTTGATCTGAATTTCAGATATTGGGGTTTTATTTTATTTTTTAAGATAAGAATTTTTGTATTCTTCAAATTATATGGATGCTGGGTTGTAGAGGCCATGAGTTTCTGTATTCTTATTGAACTTCTTAATTGCAATAAATTTTGTGCATTTACTATTACTATGTGCTACTCTGTTTTGTTTAGATCATGTACAACACAGATGTATGAAAAAAATTAGACTAAAAAATTATCGAATTAACCTTCCACACCTCTTCGACATACCTATTGCACACCAAGGTGTGATTGCTAGTCATATGGCCATCAAATTTAAGCCGTTGAGTTAATACATATAATTCATTAGTAAGAATTCTAGAACTTCAGGCACATTAGGCAGCAACCATGTACACCTTTGACAAATGTCAGAGCTTCTCCTTTAAATAAAACCAAGAAGCTGAGATGGAATAGAAAGCATATATAGATCAAAGTGTATATTAACTTTTCTTCTTTTTCTAATCTTCAAATATTTTGTCTATGCCCGTCAATGGCTTTTTTTAACGTGCCTGAACAAGTTGAATTTTATAAAATAAGGTAAATATGGTAAAAGGCCTATTACACAATTTGTAAATAAACAAAGAGATGATATAAGGCCAAATTATACACAACATTTTATTATGTGTCCAGATTTGTAAGATAATCATATAAATGCATAAATGGGTTATATGTCCAGCAAGTACAACATATTATTTTGATGAATTTGGTGAAGAACATATTCCTGATCAAAGGAACCAAACTGCTACATATCAGAAGTTTTTTAGAAGAACATGTTCCTGATGAATTTGGTGAAGAGCTGTTTTTTAGATGAATAAATTATTGTATTGGTTCATTTTGGAAAAACATTACTAGTAAATGAAACGAATAATCTGACTATATTGCATTATGTTTGATCTGAATTTCAGATATTGGGGTTTTATTTTATTTTTTAAGATAAGAATTTTTGTATTCTTCAAATTATATGGATGCTGGGTTGTAGAGGCCTTGAGTTTCTGTATTCTTATTGAACTTCTTAATTGCAATAAATTTTGTGCATTTGTTATTACTATGTGCTACTCTGTTTTGTTTAGATCATGTACAACACAGATGTATGAAAAAAATTAGACCAAAAAATTATCGAATTAACCTTCCACACCTCTTCGACATACCTATTGCACACCAAGGTGCGATTGCTAGTAAATAATAAGTGCTAAATAATGAAATAAAATAAACTTTGACAAATCTAGATCTTTTCCACTTAAACAAATCTAAATTAATAATAGAATGAAATAAACTTTGACAAATCTAGATTTTTTTCACTTAAACAAATATAGATTTTTTCATTATAGAAATTAGGTATTATTTGATTTTGAAATATTTGTGTGCAAATTTAAAACATAAAGCAATGCAAACAAAAAGAGAAAGTTGCCATCAAATTGGAAAAAAGCACTGCAAATGAAAACAAAATGTTCCATCTCACTTTCAAATGATAAGTGAGATTTTGGAGGCTTTGATATTTTGGAGACTTTTACAGAGTTGATTTACTATTTAACAGTAGCTAAAACTTATTTTCTTGTTACTCAACACTTATTTACAAGCGCAAAACTTGTTTTAGGCTCAAATCTTACTCAAATGTCACACTATATGTAGCCTATCAGTTAATTGTTTTGTATTCTGAACTAAAACAGAGTGCAAAGGAAACAAGGATGAAATAGAGGATAAATTCTAATATTAATTATATTTCAAGTGTTTCAAAATATACAGATTGCAATACATTCAGATCATATAAAAAACCATATGAAACCAAAACACAGAGCTGCTTCTCTTTGTTCACTCTCAAAAGTGAAACAGAATGAAGTCCCCTGTTTTCTGGTTGTTCAGGCTGTTGCACTTGCTACAGCAATATATGCATCTGCTCTCTTCTTTCCAACATTACAATACGATACAAAAAGATTACCTAAAACCTACTTAAAAGCCCAGCAAAAAAGCAGACAAACGCAAAACAATTAATTGCAATTAAATGTTCAGCGTGGAAAAATTCTGAGAATGAGATTAGGCAATTACTTCATATTCTATTTCAATTATGTTCAGTGAATGTGAAGTCATTAGAATGAGAGGAGTTTTCCTTAAATTTGAAAAAACTTTGTGTAACAATACACTGTATTACAATACAACACAACTACATCCATTTCTATAGCTTCAGTAATCTTTAATAAAGATCATGCTACTCAACTTCATTTATTTAATTTTTATTCAACTTGCGTTTCTGCAGCACGTCTCCACAAACTTTTACAGTGACTTTGACATCACGTGGGGGACTGACCATGCTAAAATACTTGACAATGGGCAGCAATTATAGCTTACATGACTCGACCAGTCCTCCGGTATATTGTACTTATTATGTATTTGATACATGTTTTACTGTTCGACTCACAGTATGGGTAAACTTACTTTATGTACTCTTCTTATTTGCCTTTAAATAGGTTCAGAGATCGAGTCGAAGAATGAACACTTGTTTTCCAAAATTGATATGCAAATAAAGTTGATGCTCTGTAATTTGGCAGGCACTGTTACTGCTTACTATGTAAGTCTTCTCTTCCATATTTTATAATCGTCAAAGAAAATGATTTTAACTCTTCTGAGTGGAGAGTACGCCGTGTAAGGTGATTAATTATTTGATGGGAGCCCTACGAGCGTAATAGTGGTGATCGAGGCGGAGGAGCAGAGTAACCTCTAAAAACACCTATCTGAAAATGGTTTTACGGTAAGTTGTTTTTGGTGTGAGACAGGTTTTCGTTCAATATGCATTTACAATATATATAGTCTATGGATTAATTATCACTGTTTTTTAATTTTTCAATATATTGCATTTATATAAAAAATCATAAATTTAACAATCTTTTGAAAACATCAAATGAAGGCATTTAAATGAGTGATGCACAAATTGGTACTCATGTGTTAGATTTCAAAACAATTTTAAATATTTTTTTTTTCAAATTTTAATGTTTTTAAAAGATTAATAAGGGTTGGGCTCTAGCCAAGACAATTGAGGGTCAAGACTAGTGACCTAAAGCCATGGTGGCCATGATGATTGCCAATCAAGATTAATTATGGCTAACAACCAAATATACCATACCCTTAAGCTATTGATTGTCTTGGGATATGTGTATCTAACTTATATATTCATTTATATAATCTTATATAGGTTGTAAAGTCATCCTAGGTGGCATCCAATGCATACTATGGTATACATTTAAGAGCTAGTGGTTAGTTTAAGATATCATATTGTGAATTGTGTCTTATTAGAGACTTTTTGAGGTTTTCCGCTTCGAAGTGGTTTATTATCAATTATTATCAAGAATTTGTAGTATAAATTTTGTTATATTCTCTCAAGTGCAAGTTATTTCATTATACATATGCAGTGGTGGTAGGTGTGTATGCATGGAGTGTTTTTCTCTAAAACAATGCCAACCTCTTTCATTACATTTCTTGAATGACATTGATTTCTTTTGTATTTCCTAAAATTTAGAATGCTTATTGTTATCAATTTACGATTCTTGCTTGGTAGGTTGTCACAATTATATTTAGTGTTTAAAAATATCCTTGTTCTTGGGTTTAAAATTGTCTAGAGGGCATTAACATAAACCATATTTCTAAACCAAGTGGTGAGGGTATTTATTTGATATTAAGTGTATTGGATGAAAATAAATTATTGTTGTAGTTATGATATCTAGTACAAAAATAAATTAAATTTCAAAAATAATATATATAATCTAGGTGGGGATCATGGAATACTATTATTGTGTTGAAAAAATGTTCCAACATATAAGAGAATTCCAAAATAAACATACCTAGGTTGCACATTGGTGTAAAATCTGCCTCTCAAGAACAACATTTTTTTTTTTCAATTTACAAGAACTACCAACATAACCAATTGAAAATATTTCAACTAGATTAGAAGTATTAATTTAAAAAGTTCTTCATTCATCTTGGTGGCGATAAGGAAACATCACCACTTATATGCTTACACTAAAATGCTAAGCTTTGATGGCTGGATCCTTTATAAACCCAAACCTAATCCTCAAAGGGTTCATAGTGACCACAGGTGATCCATAATAATTAGTTTTACAATTTTAGCCAAAGCTGGACACTAAAAATTATTAATCTTTACGTTCCGGGCACCTATATTTAAACTTCGAGGAATTTGAAGATGAATTGCAAACTAGAGTCTCATCAAATTTTGATACGTAGATTCTGAAATATTTTTCAAAATTTTTGGAATCTAAAGAACGCATTCTTTTTCCATCACCCTTACGAAAATTGATTTTTTTTTTTGAGAGAGAAACAACATTTTAAAAGTGGCCTGCCGTATAGCTGCTAACTTTTTTCCATGAAGGATAAAATTCTAATTCTTTCAAATTTATATTTGTAACTCTGATATCCTAGTGCTTCCCACTTGGTTAGATAGTTTTTTATTGAATATTTTTTCCTTAATCAAATTTCAAAATAAATGAATTACATTTAGACACAAAAGCGTGGCCAAATTTATGTAGTAGTAACTTTTTTGTATATGTCAAAATTTAATTTAATTTTTTGTTGGATCAAGGACTTTTAATATCTGAATTGCACTCCCTTATTTTAATTTTTTTTTTTTTTGATAATCTTCTATTTTTCCACATGTGAAGAACAAAGAAATTCATTTTCGATGAAAAACCTATGTTTATTAAAACTTAAAAAACAAATACATAACAAAACCAAAACATATTAAAATTATATTCATTGGATAGCTTGTTCTGGGGAATACCATAATCATTTCAAATAAATTTTAAATGAATTCATTTTATCTCCCAAAAGCTAAATCAAAAGTGATTTTTTATCAGCATTTTGATAGGTGTAAAGGAGATGCATTTATAGGTATGGTTTAAAACTAGCGAGGTTCTATCCAAGGGGGTTTGATCTAAGGTGATTTGATTAAACCCTCTTCAATTGGAATCCTTAAAATGGAACTTTTTAAGGCTTAAATCATTATATTTTCTAAAAATATGTGATTTCAGCTAAAAATCCCATTCCTCTGGGGGTGTAAACCACTATTATGATGGCGCCACTGCCTACGTAACCCCTCATGGGAACCAAAGGCTTCGTAGTTCACTCCACAGCGTTAGAGGGATTTCATTCTTTCCTCTTGCATGAGATCCCTGATCTCACTTTTAACCCAAGACTATTAATTAAGCATTAAGATATCAATTTAGTTTAATTATAATCTAATGTTAATAAATTTGATAATAACTTGACATCAAGTGTTCAGTCCATACTAAACCTTATCAAACATTAGAGTACAAACATTCACAATACTCACAAGGGTTCATTCATACCATAATTCAAAATATCATACACATTGACTGTCATGAGCATACCTCCATGAACACATCACATGCACAATAGGTACTAGATCATACAAAAATCATAAGTGCAAGGGTGATTAGCTCATATGTACATCATGTGTACAACAATTATGATCTCATATGCATATCACAATTACATTAGTGATTGGCTCCAACATATGTCACAAATACACAGTGTCAAGTTCCAACATATATCATATATACATAGTGACGAGCTCCACCGTACTTCACAAATACACAATACTGAGCTCCAACATACATCACATACTCATCACAATGGTTGAATAACACATGTCCATATTGCATCCTAGATAGAAAAAATATTGGTGCATTGCACACTACATTGTAGGTCCTATCCTTTCCTCTAGTCTTATGCACCATTGGACAAATGGGAAGAGGATTTGGTGCATCCCATACTACATTACAAGTGGGTTTGTCCTAAACCCCACAAGGCTAAGTATATGTTCTATCAATTGGGAAGGGTATTCGGTGCATCCCATACTACACCACGGGTCTGCCCACCATCCCAAGGGTTTCCCCAAGTAGTGAACCTACCAAAACAAGTGGATTCCGATTTTAATCGCCTATAAGCCATCGATGAAAAGTCAAGCCACCCAGGAAGAAGTAGCTCCCGACATATACTAGACCTTGTGGGGTAAAAGCAAGAAGTTAGGTCCACGAAAAGGGGAAGTTTCAGCAAAAAAAATTCTCGCAGAAAATGAGTATGCGCTATTAAAAAAATGTGTGTTATGCTTCGGGTACCTGAGAATAAAAAGCGCGTATGCACTAAAAAACATGTACGTGTTTTATAACATGTACAAATCATTTATTTAAAAAATTAAATACCTTTAAGAATCGCATACGTGTTTTGTAACACAAAACAGGTACGTTTTTTAAAATGCATACACGTTTCTAAAAAGTATTTATTTTTTAAATAATCAAGAAAATAAAGAATGCATATGTGTTTTGTAATGCGTACACGTTTTTTAAAAAATCATATGCGTTTTTAAAATATAGAATTCCCAACCCACATGCTGCCTCTATTTTAGGCTTGGCAAAGGCTTGGCAACCCGACCCTTAGACTTTGACCTGCAACTAAAAAACTAAGGCATATTGAAGAAGAATGTCCAACTTTGGCAATATGGTTGATCGACTTTTTTTCTAAATCAATCTATAAAATTAAAACCCATTAGAGAAGGTTGTCAAATTTCGTGTCACATCCCTACTTGCAATGCACACGTCCTTTTTCAAGACCTTCAAACATTCATAGAAAAGCCCAACGTATTTTCCTTCCCTTCAAATATATATATGTTTCCTCTTTTTTCAAATTGTTAACAACCGCACAATTACTTTTTCCTTTATCTTCTTCTTACTCTCTACCATTCTTTTCTGTTTTATTACAAACAGACATCAAGCTGCCTTTGGTTTGTAATCCATTTAGCTTGGTATAGAAATGGACCTTGCTACCAACGTTTTAATTTTGGAGGACTATGTGAAGAGCCGCTACTCAACAAAATTGTGGCCCGAGCAAAAACTCACTTCTTCTCCAAATGTTGCAGATGCCCACACCACGAATTGCTTGTTTTCACAAAAGAAAGAAAATCTCCCAAAGATAAGCGGCATTTTCAACATAGAGGAAATAATTTTGTCTTGTTTTACTCCATAAGAGCTTCTCTTCACAATATGAGGGTGCTTCTCTTTTTATCTCTATGCCCCCAATATTTCCACTATTGTTGGGCATCAACATGTGATAAAAGTCATAAGTGCCATATAAGAAACATATAAGGATAGATAAATATAAGATGACATCATGATAATTATAGGTAAAATGTGATTTCATCATTAGCATATGATTATAATCTTGTGCCAAATGGAAACATTATGAGTATAAGCATAATAGAATGAGATGTAGGCATGATAATTATAAGCATATGGAAGAATGTGATATTAGCACATGGTAAACACAAATGAACATATAATCATCATATGAAAAGAGCATGAAATCATACAAAATAAATTGTTACATTGTAAACATCTGAATCATAAACTATGTGAATTTAATAATCATCAAAAGAATACAAGTGGCATAGAAGGGAATTCTCGCCAAGTGGGAAGATATAACACATGAACTTGACATAATACACAATATAGAAGGTGGAATGAAAATGGAAGAGCAAGAAAACATGCAACAAGTAGGGCTTAAAGAAATAGGTCAAAGCAATAGAAAATATTAGACATAAGAACATAAGATAAAGGAGAAACACAAATATGGCATAAGAAAAAGGGAAAAATAAAAAATATAAAGCACATAAAACTATTTTTTTGGTGAAAATGACGAGAGAAGTTCTAAAACTAATAAATTCATAATTTGCATCATCCCAAATCTATAGGGAAAAGATGACACAACATATAAACAAGATAATTATTGGTAGACAAGGAACCAAAAACATAATAGATCAAATTACAACCACTATAAGGTCATCATGGAAATATATAATGAAGTGTGGTTTATCTTGAAAGATGATTTAAGTCATTAATATATACAAAAGGGCATGTCTCTACTTATCTAGAGGTTGTATGAGAAGCTGAATATACCTTGAGGAAAAAAGAAAAGGGTGAATAAAAGAACATGAAAAAAGGTATGTAATGAATGTAATATAAGAAGAAGCATCACCCATGCATATGTGATATATGTTTTCTTGCACTATAAAATTTATATTATAAAGAACATATCATATTAACATATATGAATAGACTAATCTTATGATGCATATGAATGTGCAAAATTGTTTGAAATATTTTTGTTATGTATACGTTTATCAACCACAACTATTATAGTTTCCTTATTATAACATCATCTTGGGGTTAAATTTCTAACACGAGTGATTCATAGGTTGCATGCCTATATTTTATTGTCAAAATTTAGTTTTTATATTTCTTATCAATGCACTCTTGCTAAGTTTTAAACCTTTCTATGGTAGGGTCTTAAGGACATGAGATGAAAATATTGACAAAAGGAAAGATAAGAACGTAAAATAAAATAGAGAAAAACAAGATCCTCCTCCTCTAAAAGTTTTGTATGGTACTAAACAACAAAGCACTCAAAGGGAAAATTAATATAGAAAAAGAAGTCTAAACATTTAGGTTTTACAAAATAGGAGTACCCCATCAGAAAAAGAGCAATTAGTGACAGTACGTGACAAAATAAAAATTGCAAAAATAAAGTAAGGGAAGTGAAATATTTAACAGGTAGAGGAATTTATCCAAATTGAAGCAACTCCTTCCCCAACTAAGTCTCTAGTACAATAAACTATAGAAAATGTAATTTAAATAAATGTACAAAAGGAAAAGGAAGCAAAAGAATAAACAAATCCAAAAAGGAAAAAACAAAAAACACATAAAAGCTAGTATAGTATGATAGGTCTTTTTAGTAGAAGAATAAAATCCAAAAGAAGTTTTATCATATAAAAGAACAAGACACCAAGTGGGAAAAGAAAAATTAGAACCTGGTTTGGATGAACACAAATTACTCAAATATTTATTTATAGCTAGAATACCACTTGAAGCGACTAAGAATTATCCTTTTGGCGTGGCAACCAAAAAGGAAACCATAGTACAAGTAATAATGGATTAAAATATCTACTATCCCATATTATGTAGACTAAATCATTGAAGAATTTTTTAAGGAGTTAAGGGAAATTATTAAAATCAAGTGGCCATACAAAGGGAAGAAGATTGTAAGGAATATATCTCATTTTAAAACAAAGCACTAGATAAGAATTTGGAAATAAATTTCAAAATTATAGATTCAAATAGAAGTTATTGTTACCTATTTTTCACTACAAGCTCAAACAAGTGGAGCTGAATTCAATTCATCATTGAGAGGTACTAAGAATTTCAAATTTTGCTGCTAAAGTATTCATTATCCATCACAAAGAATCAGATTACATTTGATTTTCAGTTTTGTATACAGAAATTTGCGTAACAAAAATTGGACATTTAGTAACAAAATTATTTTATTCATATTGCTTAAAAATCAAGGGTCCCACATGCCGTGGGAGTAGCTTAATTTGATTTACACAATCAAATGATAGGTACAAAATCAAATTGTATACTATACAACTATTGACAATGTAAACATAGAAAGGAGGATGGTTCATCATTTCCTGTAATGATGAACCTATTGATACTTGATGTCTTTGAGTAGTATTGTCGAAGCTCTTTGGTCTCCTTCGACTCCAATCTCCTTGAGTTTTCTGTAGAATAAATGAAGATGACATTAGAGATTTACTCTAAGCAATGATGAATCAAGATCAATCCTATGCCTACATTACCAATAGAAATATAACATACATTCAATCAGACATCCATCAAATGATTTCACTGTTCAAAAGGCATGAAATTCAATGGAAGCTTTCAACTTCATTTATTTCAATTTGTTTGTTCAATGTGCGGAATTTTCATAAATGATTCAACATTTATAGTTGTGGGGTAATATGTGGCTCCCCATGAAGTCCAGCTTCGGCCAACCTATGAAAGTAACTTCCCCATAAACATCAAAGGGGCAATCACATTATGCATTCATTTAATAAACAACAGAAGAAACTTGCATAAGTCTTAAGCATAGAGAGAAAGGGATATTCCCTCTTTGTTATTCTCAAGGAGTTCCAAAGCAGTGGAAACACAGGAAATAATCAAGGAGACAAGTCATATACTGCCCTGGATAGAGAGTAGAAGACACCATGCACTAGAGTAGTCAAATCGAGAGCAAGAGATAATTGCATATATTCAAGAAATGATCAATGCAAGAGATGAGAAGTAAAATGAAAATGTTTTAAAACCTCATTTCATTTTCAGTAATGCAAAATGGGCATAAAATCATGTGGAGCAGTCCTTTTTGAGTCATCAATTTGGCGAAGGTTTGGTGGCAGCCCAGGGTCATTGTAATGTACACTAGAAGCAATATGACAGTGCTTTAGAGCATAGTGGAATACAATTAGTGGAGTGACATTAATAATGTAAAGGTGCTTCAACATTCACTAAGCTTCCAGGTAACACAATTGTTGAAGTATCAAACAAGTACTTTATAGTGAATGAAGTACATAATGAAAAGAATTATGGTTTTGAGGGCAGACTTGTCATGACAGTGATGAAGAGTAATTTTAAAATGTCAGGGACTTCAATATTATAGCCATTATAAAATCCATTACAAGGAAACATAAGGCAATAAAGAATTACCAAGTTGAGACATTTGATTCTAAGCATAGTCAAACTATCAGCTATCATGATGAAATATTTCATAAATTGCATTCAAGAAGATTTACTCAGAGGATTGTGATGCCATTTATTGAGCCATGATAGTCACAAATGGAATTTCAATATAATTAGACAAGGAGGGTAGCCATGGCTAAATACAAAAGCTCCAATTGTTTAAAAATAAAACAAATTATAGTGGTTGTCACCTTTATAATCACAATCAGTTTTGTTCACTATGTGAATACATAATAAATGAGATTATTTGAGCTTATAGAGGTTTTCAAAAATACCCAGAGCTTAAATCAAATGTTTTATCATCAGAAAGAGAGATAGTTGCAGCCAAAGGTTGGCAAAGAGTTCCCAAAATGATAAGTCACCTGCTACAGAATGAGCTCCAAGGCTCGAATAGAGCATATTCAACAATAAAATACATGAAGCAAACTTATCCATCGCTTGCTATGGGAGGAATACATTAAAAGCCATGGCATATATTTATAAATAAAAAAGATTTAGGAAATACACTCATGGCGGCCACCATAACACAAAAAGTAGTAAAATTATTACCAGATAGAGGGTCAAAATACAAAATAAGAAAGGCTTATTTCTTCATTTTGTTTCCAAGCACAAAAAATCAGCTAAAATAATGCAAAAATCCGCAGTTCTAAGCTGCAACAGAGTTTTCCATGTCGGCCATAGCTTCTTTCAAAGCTTTCTCACCAAGCAATAAAGCCTCAAATTTGAAACCAAAATGCAAGGGTCGATTCACATATGGCAGCCATAATAGAGAATAAAAGCACAAAGAAGCAAAAATATAGAAAAATGTGTCAGAAATATGTAGCAGGCTGACCTGGAAATAATAATTGACCAAAACAAAGGGTTATGACCCCATGCATTACTCAATGGAAATATTCAACAAACCATCTAAAATGAAGTAAAGGCATGGTGAATAATCAAGAAACTACGGAGACTACATTCCATGGCGGAAGATGAAATCCTCAACTGTAATGACACATGATAGAGTATCTCTAGAGGTCTAAAATGAGGGAATGAAGAAAGCATATAGGGTTAGTGTTTTGACTCATGCACCCTAACTCCGAGATGGGAGAATTTTGACTTGTGCTTTTGCATGATTAAAATTATTTCATTTGAAAATTATTCCCCATAGTTTTGAATTATTAAGTCATATAGCCTAATGATGTGAGGGGCCTGAGAAGTTTGAAGTTTGACTTCAAAAGTATCTTTTGAATTTAAAACATAGAGTTTACCTTCACTTAGAATTTATTGCATGGAGTTTAAATAAAAATTGCAATGTAATTAAATGTTAAGGTAATTTTTCACTAATTACCAAGTAATATTCAACATGTAGTAAATAAAGGTGGATTTAATTGATATTAAATATTAAGATAATCATTGAATGATTTCTCTTAATATTTAATTAAATTAATGCCTTTTCCAAAGGAAAATCCATGCAATTAAGTGAAAGCCAACTAAAGATAAATATAGGTAGTTTTCATTATGAGTTTGAGTTTTTACTTCCAATCAAAGTGAAGATAATTCTTCAGTTGTCATATTTTCATGCCACCTTTAGAGGATTTTTCTAGAGGTTTTGTGATAGATTGCATGGAATTATGACTTGACATGAGTTGTACATGGATTAGAAGTAGTCTGGATACTTGTTCTTGCTGTTATCATCAATTATGTGACTTCCTTTCATGCATTTTCATGTTTGCTCATGGGAGACTTTTACGAGGTGTCTTTTACATGTTTTGGCCCACATTATCAGGGATTTTCAGTGCAATTTGATTTCTCTATAGTTTAGTTATGAGTTGATGGCTATTTTGAGACTAAGTTCACTCATTTTTACATGAGTTTGGGCTGTTTTTATCAGAATTTTCTCTCCTGCTCGGGATTTGCCTTGGAGTTATCATTTTTACACTAAAATTGACTTCTAGTTTCATCTTCATGCCTTTGAGAGGCTTATTGTATATATTGGAAAAAATTTAGTCTTTTTCCTCTAGTTCTTGTTTTCTGCCTTTGTGTTATGCAAAGAAGACTATCTTGTAACTCAACATTTTAGATTTAATATAGTTTTACAGCTTTACAGGTTATCATTTTTGCATAGTTTTTTTCCTTCATGATATTAATTGAAATAGAGTTCACCTTTCCAATTTTGAAGGTGTTTTCATAATGTTTAAATAATTTGATGCAATTTTTATAAGTTTCATTTTCAAAACCTTCAAATTTCTGTCTTGTTTACACATGCATATACACAAGTGCAGTTCTTCATAGGTCATTAATTGTGCTCAAAATTTGTTTTCTTTTTCCTTTAATTTGTGAAAAATCATTTTTTTCCTTAGTAGGAAAAGAATAGATGCAACTTTTTAATGAATTATTCATATGTTCAAAGTGTTCAAATTGGACTATGTTAATAATTTTTCCTGAAGATATAAGTTGTGGATCATTCTTATTCTACAAGTTTACCATCATTTAGGTGCATCACTAAGGTTTTAATTTTAGTTCATGCATTTAGTTCAATCCTTCTTACCCTTTTCTCAAAAAAAATCATTCAAGTACCTAATTGATCATCATATAGGAACCAACCTAGAATTTGGAGGTCTATCTTCGCCATAGGAATACCCACAGCTTGAAGATAGTTGCCATGTTTCAATAGATTGTTGAATTTAACCATTCAAGCATTCAGGTGCAATTTGTTTGACAACATTTATATGCAAAAGATGTTACATAGTAGTTCAATGTGCCCATAATATAAGTATTTATATTAGGAAATTGTAAGAGTAAGAGCCTAAGGAGACCACTTTATCACCATCTCCATTCCATAGACAAGATATGTACCTCAACAACTATTGAAAGAAAAAAATGTACTTAAAGGAATTTAGGAGTGAAAAGAAGAAGAGAAACGAGCCAAACAAGTACTAGAGGCAGTGGAAACTAACATTGTGAACACTCTTCAAAAGGAAATGGGGGGATAAAAGGGAAACAACTAGGAAAAAATAAAGAAATAGATAAATTAGGCCACATGCAACAATAATAGAGGAATGGTTGGAAATATTTGGTAAGACAAGTCAAGAAGCTATAATATAGTTGAAATAGTGTCTCCTCATTAGACTAAATTGCATGAATTGGCTACAAATCACTATGTCACAAAAGGTTCAAATAGATACCTTTGGAGACCCAACATTTGTAACTCTCACATAACTGCAATATCATAAATGATTTAGATGGATCACAACATCAACAATTGAGAAACCTCCAATCACAACAAAATTAATTGAACAAATAAAAAAAAAAAATTATAGCATAGCCATAAATGAAGGAGTTGGAGCTAGAATTAAAAATACACCTATATTGTTATTGCAATAACCACCCTAGATTTTTTGTTTTTAACAATGCAAAAACTCAACTGAACATACCAAACTAGATACAAGTGGTGTATCATAAGTTTTGATATAGAAATTTCAACATTCATGCAACTATTATTATAAATGTTATGACGAATAATCAATCCAAATATTTACCAATACATGATATATGAATATAAAATTCCCACAAGATAAATAAATACCTTAAATGGGAGATAATACTAACTATTGTAAGTTTGATTTTTCTAGGATTAACTATTACAAGTTTCAAACAATAGGGTATTCACTCAAAAAATATCATTTATCTTCAAACCCAACTCACCAACAACCCCATGCTCAACAACTTCACCCACCACTTCTAAACACTCATATAAAGGAACTTGCAAGTTTGATAAGGGTCCACAATCATGTTGTTATACTTAAAAAAATAGGAATATTTTCCCAAAAATCTTCAAAACTCACTTCAACATACCCCCAAAGTGTCACAAGTTGAATGACCACCAAGTAATGCAACTCCCAAAAGCACCAAACTTACTTGAAGCATGAAAAATCCAACTATAAATGTATATTAGATAGGTGCAAGTCTAAACCACCTTGTTTGTAGGTTGTGCAACCTACTTAATGTATTTAAACAACAACAAACCCACTTTGAACTTCTGTTATCAGCTTCCTAACATGGGTGAGTGTAGGATCAAGGGGGTCCAAAAAGTGGCTGACGACTTATTTTTATCCAAATTTGATGAAACAAAAAGGGTTTATTGAGAAAATTATCAGCTTTCCACCAATACATGATATATAGGTTATTTGGAATTAAATAGATAATTATTATTGATTTTCTATATGCATTCTGACTAAAATCTTGATTGATAGGCTGATTGAAAAAACATCTATAATTCTTAAACAATTTATCATTTTTGAATTTGAAAGATGCAACACATTCTATGCTTCCCATACTATAGGATTAAAAAAAATGAAAAAATTAATTTCATAAATCTTTGACCAAGTTATGGTGGTCAGAGAAACAAGTTTAAATTATATTTTTAAATTTTTTTTAATAAAAAATCATAACTAATTATTTAGTTGCAAAAAAATTACAAAAAAAATGTGGCACATCTAGACATGTTTCCTCTACTTATATTGAAAGTTTAAAAAAATTACATTATTTTTTTAGACTTGTACTTAGGTTGGTCAGACATACACCTGCTTTTTGTTTTTTCTTGAAAATTTAGTAATACTGCGTTAAAATTTTGAATTTTCACAAAATAGATTTACTTTTTTCCAAAAAAGGAATAGTATCTTAGATGTACTACATTCAATTTTCTACAAATTTGTTCTTACATATTTCTCAAATTATGTTAATAACTTATTCAAATTTTTATGTGAAGTTTCTTAACTTTGTTTTTCTAAATTTTATTGCCCTTGGGGCCTAGTTTGGACCCCCATGATCATCCTTGACCCGTCAGAGTGCCACCAAACAACAATAAAATCACCTTAAAATGCCAGAAATTTACTCCTAACTTCACACCATGCATCTAGGAGTTCCTATTTTGTAACATGGCCTCTTTGGGAAATCAAGGTATTTGAAAATTTTCTCAAAAATCACCCTAAAAGGGTCACCTAGCAATGAAAAACTCAAATAACACAACCTTTTTATGACTTTAAATACCTAATACAACCTTCCTTACAAGAAATGAGTGGTACTGCTAGCTAGGGCAAGCACCAAACCCTTAAATTGTACAACCAACACTAACTAATCTAAAAAATGCATCAAAGACACACCAAAATCTCTAAAAAAATTACACTAAATTACTCCCAAAAATCTACAAGTCAGAACACTTCAAAAATCTTCATTTGAAACCCCCAAAACTACAAATTTATTATGCACACTAGGGATTCCTATATATAACCACTCCAACTAGCTAGGAATTATCTCTCAAATTGGTTTTGGCACCAAATCCAACTAGTGGTTAGAGTAAACTATACAACCAACACTAACTAATCTGAAAATGCATCAAACACACACCAAAATCTCTAAAAAAATTACACTAAATCACTCCCAAAAATATGCAAGTCAAAACACTTCAAAAAGCTTCATTCCAAACCCCAAAAATTGCAAATTCATTATGCACACTAGGGATTCCTAAATATAACCATTCTAACTAGCTAGGAATTATCTCTCAAACTGATTTTGGCACTAAATCCAACTAATAGTTAGAGTGGTGGACAAACATTATTTTACTCTTTATTCTTGGCTTTGTACTAAACAAGTGAATTGTAAATGGATCCCACTTGACAAAATAAATTGGACTCCGTCTTTTAAGGTCTTTGATCTATAGTTTAGATGTAGTTAGATGGATTGCACAACAAATGTAGCTTCACACATATAATTCTTATTTTAGTTGTTAGTTAAAGTGTTATTTTAGTAGCTAAGTTTAGTTAAATTAATTTTTGTAGCTATAATTTCATATTTGGATTAGTGAACAATCCCTCTTTTTCTCTATAAAAGGAACTTTTGAATATTGTAAAGGAGCTTCCTTTTTTATACCGAATTTTGATATTGAGATAGTACCTAGTTTATTTTCATAATATTTTTAGAAAGAACTTTTGGAAGGAAGCAATCAAGCTCTAGTCTAGAAATTTTGCTGAAGTAATAAAGGTACGATTTCAGTCATTTTTTCTTGTCTCCAAATGGTAGAGTGCACTATATTCTTCTTTATGTGATGAAATTTGTGGAAAATTCATGAATGTATGTATGTTGAAATATGCTATACTTTAAAGGTGTAATCATAATTATTATTAAATCTATTTGTGTAATACATTTATATTTGATAAATGCTAATTCTAGTTAAGTTTGAAATCAATAGAAGATAGGATCTAATTTTCTTAAAATTGGACATGTTGATTTCATTAAAAGTGGGTTGGAATATACATTTTGCAAATATTATCCGCATTATGAGGTTTGAATCATTAAAAGGAAACCATTTTGTCATCAACTTTCTTTTTTCTTATTATCTTAATCATTTGACTTATTTTTTGAAATCAAGTAGGGAGGAAATATCATAAACCAAAAAATACAAAAAAAAAGAGAATAAGAATTTTGTTAGAACAAAAATTATTTATAGGTTTGATGAATCATAAAAGGACATTTGAATAAACCATCTACATTGAACATTGATTAAACCAACACATTGTGACCCAACTATAGAGACCTTGGAGATCACAAATCCTAGATCTGTTATCTTTTCAAGAGAGGTAGTTTAGAAATATTTTTCTTGTTTTGTATTGAATGTTAGTAGGACTTTCAACACAATTGGTGCTAGGAGGGCCTTTAATCAAATATGGAAAGCATAATTTCCTTTTCCCATGAGATATAGAAGAATCCTTAAATCATCAGCCCTGACAAAGGGGCTATCTTAGAAATCTCTCAACATTGCAAACAACATAAACAACATAGTGATCATAAAATTAAAACAGGGTTGAATCATCTAATTCTATGGCATCCATGTAGAACACACCAATCGAAACCAGCCCCACAACTATGGAGTTGAATGCAAAAGTAACCCCAACACTAGAAATGGATTTCTTTCAACCAAATGAGTTTTATTTGGGATCAATAACTAGAGGATTATATGATGTTCATAGAAACCCTTAAATTTTTTTTCTTAAATTCATTTATGGAGAATCAAAGATTGTAGAAGAATACTTGCAAGGTTTCAAAGATGCTTTTATAAGAGGAGATATTCAACATTACAATGTTGAGAGTAGAATTTTCCCCTATTCATTAGGAGATTTTTCTTACAAATGGTACCTCAGCCTATTGATACATTTTATAAACAATTGGAGAACTCTAGAAAATAAGTTCTAGTACCAATTCAAAATGTATGTTGATCTATCCATATTAAATGATCAATTCATCCCCCATAAGAAAGAGCCCACTAAGCCTATTAGCCTTTTCAACAACAAATTCCAAAGGTTGTACAAAAAATGGGTCACCCCTTTTACTTTCACTGAAGTTGTAGCTATTCAAGTATATCTTAGATAACTAGACCCTTTTTTGGATTGCTTTTAAGACTAAATCAAGCTAATTAAACTACCTTAGTTGATGCATATGATGCTACAATTGAGTTACATAGAGAGATCAATCCTAAGAGAATCAATGGACCCCTACCAACAATACGGTACTCAAGCATGCCTAACCACATACCAACTCTCAACCATGCATTGACAAATAACACTCCTTTGTTTAATCTTTTCCCTAGGATGATACCAAAATTCATGACTCAAGTCACTCCTACACCTATGTTAGGTTAGTTAGGACAAATATCTGATACTATTGCTAAGCTAGTCACTTCAACTAGTAATACCTTTTTTGAACAACTAGTTTTTGATTATATGTTTCAACAATAAATGTCCAAGCATCTAATAAAATTGGCTAGCATAATAATTCCAATTATGTCCCCAATCAAACATATCAACTTTCTTCTAAAATTGAAGCTCTTACGAAAACCTTGTTGTAGGTGACTAATGAAATCACTTAGCTCAAAATGAACCCATGACCAATGTAGAGATAAAACAAAAATAAAGGAAATTTCTTGAACCATACTCATGGGTTTGTGAATATAAGGCCATTTAAACTTGACAATGGAGTGACTAATTTAGCTGATGTCCTTAATATGATTAATCTTGTTGACAAGGTCTTAATCTCATGAGTAATTGGTGCATGCTACATGACACTTATGCACATTCTGAAATTGATTATCCCCAAATGGAGAAGGTAGCAAGAATTTCCCAAGAAGATTCCCACCAAATTGTTCCTTCTACAACCATTGATGAATATAATATGGGAACAACCATGGTTCTAAACACTTTCATCTTCCCATTTGAGCAAGATAATTAATTGACTCAAGAGACAATAGATATTAAAAAACATTCAACAATAAAAGAAAGGTAATTATTTTCTTAGGAATTAAAACAAGGTCCCTTTGACTACCTCAACACCCCTAACACTAGCAATGATCCAACACCTCCTAAAGGGTCACCTATTAAAAACTACAACGTATAAGGCCTATTTCCCTATGGACGAAGGGTTTAAGAAAACAAGATCGAATACTTGACCCTATTTGATGTATTGAAAAATGACCCTTCTTAGAGAGAAACTTTGATCAAATCTCTAGGAAAATAAAATGATAATCAAGATACATCAAAAAATAAAGAGAAGACAAAGGCCACACTAGATGCACTTGCAATTGGTTTTTCAATCATTCGAGTACCCCTGTTTAGCTTTCTTGCTTCATGTTGAATACCCCGAGTCATCAATTAAGCTTTGTAATCTACTTACAGGTGTAAAATAGGTTTGTCAGAGATTTAATTCCCCCAAATTCGAGGGTTGTAACTGTGGATGGTAATTTTTATCCGAAGATATAACAGAATAAAGAGACTTAAGGGTTCATACCATGCGGAAGCAAATAGATGGAATGTTCAATCAACCGTCTGTGTATTATCAAATCTGGCATGGATCGGTTGTTTTAATCATTCCCCATTGCTAAAACATGACTGTATTTGAGAAATAAATATGGTGGTCTTTCTTGAATCTTGCCACAGCAATAAACATGATATCAAATTTCAATCTGGCCATCATCTGTTTTCCTGGTTCCAGATCTAACTACGCAAAAACCATAGCATTTCATATTTACAGATCCAACGATGCAACAACTGTAACATTGATTTTTTGCAGATCCAGATCATGTGAGAATGACTTGAACAGGTGATTAGAGTAGCAGTTTGGTTGGCATTTATCTTAAAAGTGCCAAAGGATTATGCCTATTCAGGACATTGTCATAAAATTTGGTCATCTCTCAAACAAACCAAAACTTATTCTACCTATTCAGAATTCTATGTATTAAAAAACACAACTTTCCAGGTGAATGCTGCTACAAAACATACCCCACGAACTAACAAGATATGCAATGACTTATCCTAATTGGCTATGACATGTGAGTTGAACACAGTTTTTAGAGAAATTTCACAATGGTGCATTGATTACAATGCTAATTTTTCTGAGACAACATTTATGTTGAATGGTTACAAATGATTACTACACTTATGATGGCTTTCATGTTGGGACAATTCACAATCATATCTTGTTATTATTATATAGTTTTGTTATTATCTTGTACCTAGGTTTGGGACTAAGCCTGGTTTGCAGATCTATCTGTATCTAAAGTTGTCAAAATAAACAATGGACAATAGTTGATCAAATTTCTGTATAATATTATAATTATATCTAATTTTTCAAAGCATGAAATTTCTACATATATAGATGTATTGGCAATTTAGACAAGAGTAATCTCCTATAAATGTGTCAATTGAAAAAAAATAAAAATTGTAAATGAATATACAAAAATTCTGAACCAATAAATACATATTTTTTTTAATGGATCAAATTTAAATGAATTTCCACCATGTGCTCTTATCCCAGTTATGACAATATGCTTGCATTTCAAGAAACTACATCTTTAAGTCAGTTGACAAATCATAGATAGTGAAGCTAAACCAGCTATGCAAGTATAATTACAAAATGATAAAAGCATATATCTTGATATCAAAACGGTTACAAAATAGTGCAAAACTGCATAAATAGCATTCGATACAAAATCAAGCAGCAAAGATGAAGGCACAAATGTCTAAGAACCCTGTAGATATTACTTCTTAAGTCAGTTGACAAATCATAAACAGTGAAGGTAAATCAACTATACAAGTTTAATTACAAAATGATCACATATATTTTGATATCAAAACGGTTACAAAACAGTGCAAAAGCACATAGATAGCATTCAATACAAAACCAAACAACAAAGATGAAGACACAAATGCCTAAGGACCCTGTACATAATACTTTCCCAAAAACTGGGCATTAGTTGATTTTTCAAAAATTTAGCTCTTCTTGAAATTCTCTTAGGGAAACCTAAATAGTCAAACTTTTACATTAACAGGTAACATAAGATGATCATAAATGTCAATTGGTCTCTCAATGGTAGTCCAGCTCTCAGAAATCATAGTTCCTGATTTTGGAGGCCGAAACATATAAAATCTGTCTTTGGACACCACATTTTCATATCCTATCAAAAAAATCTTGTCCTGCCATATGGTACCACCATATAAAACACACTCAAGAACTGATGGAAAATGAGATATTTGCCTCCACACATTTTCTTTCCAATCATATTCCTTCACTCCATCTTCAAAGTAATATAAACTACCAAATGCAGCTACACATTGATCAGGTAACCATCCGATTGTCCACATATTTTTCAATGCTATCCATAATCTTGTATTTGTCTCAAATATTTCGATATCAGAGTCATAGTAGCTTATAACATAAAACTTGTCATTGTTAAAAAAGCCTTGGCATTGTTTTCTATTTTGTTGCATCTCGGGAAGAATCTCCCACTTGTCTTTCTCAACATCGTAACACATTGCATTTTTGCCATAAAATTCTCCTCCAGCAATATATATGAGTCCTTCGTGAGGTGATACTGCACAGGCAAATGATTCACTGTGTAACTTAGGCATATCAGTGCCCTGCTTCCATATACAAGAAGAAAAATCATAGACCAAAACAGCCCGGATAGGTACATTCGTATCTTGCTCGTAAAGCCCCATAAAAACCAGTTTATGGTTGACGGAAACACAACGAGAGTCAAATACTATGAAATGATATCCAGTTGGGAAAGAAGAGACTATTTCCCGTTTATCTTCGACCGGGTTATATATAGTTACCACTTGACCAGTTTTACGATGTTGAGTTGAGAGAGAAGGGGCTGCTTCACTCAAAGTCTCAATCAAACATATAAGCTCTTCGCACCTCCCAAATCTTATTCTATCTTGATAAAACTTAAGGTCATGAACCATAGCATTCCAGCTTTTGCATACAGACATAAGCTTGTAATGGGATTTATAACTGACTCTCATCAGTATTTCTCGGACTATTTCTTCTGGGAGTTCCTGAAATCTCAAGTAAATTGTAAATATTCAATTTTTGACAAAAGAGCATGGATTTGAAAACTGGTGAAATGCGAAATAAAAAAACTCAATATTTTTGTTTATTCAGTTCTGAAAATTTGTTTTTACACTCAGAATATCCTAATGATTTAAAAATTTACAAGCAATATGTAACAAAATTATTAAAATAAAAAAAAGTAGTCTGCAAGATGCTTGCATATTTAGCAAAAAAAATTCCCAACAATGCATAATCTATTTATAAAGATTAGATTGGATGCCAGTAATCTCACAGTTACAACTTTCTGGTTGTTTGATTCATGGGTTGAAAAATTCTTGTTGAGAAAGTTTTGAAGCTTGCTGTATCGTTGTTCATTAGCATTCAATCTGAGTTCTTCATGTGATGAATAGGTGTTGAGGCGTAGAAGCTTGCTGGGCCTTTGCTCATTCCATTTCTCTCTCCCTTCCTCCATGTTTCTTGATCTACATTTCTCCATATTCCTCAAACCTCTGAAACTCCTACATTTCAGAAGTATATATTTTGGTGGTCATCAGAAAAGAACATATGCAATAATGATTCATATTTTACTGTGGGAAACTATTTATTAATTGGTTGCATGCAAAGCCCTCTAAAGAGAACCAAATTTCAAATCATATAGGATCACGACATTAAAAAGCATGCAAGCACTCACGGAAATTACAAAAAGAGCGACATATTTGTACCTTGCCAATGGCAGCAGATTGCTGGTATCTGTCCTACTTTGGTTTGCCTATTTTTCCCCAACAAGAAGTGATTTTGAGCTTGGTCAGTAGGTTAAAAAATTACGAAGTTTGAACTTCATCCTCATCATTCTCAAAGAGCCTAAACTTCCTGTGGTGGCTGCTCCTTGTCCTCACATACACTTTTGAAGACATGCATGCGCATGATCAACGGATTGGCTTCAAACAATCGCTGCTTTTCTTTTCAAATGCATGTGCATGATGCTTTGTTTTTTTCAACAGTTTTTTCCGGTTTAAATGCATAATAAACTGCAGTTCTTAGCATTCAAACAATGCTTTAGTTTGCGTGATCGATGCTCTGTTTTTCTGAGTGTTGTTTTTCGATGCTCTGTTTTTCTGAGTGTTGTTATAAAAACATCATTGCATGAATAATAGTAGGCCTGGAATTTGATTGTCTATTTGGTCATTTTTTCAATTTTACATTATATAGTATATTATTATTTAACTCTAAACATTCATTATAGATAGATATAATATAATATTTTAATTAATAATATTAATATATATCATTTTATAATATTTATTATAAAAGATAAGTTAATTTAGAGTCTTTTTAAAAATGGAATATAATTTTTTTAATTTTTTTAATATTAATTTAGAAATTTAATTGTAAGAGTAGATTTAAGATTTTCATATTTTTATTAATAATTATCATTGTTTTATATTAATATATTTACGTCGAAGGCGTGTCTCTATATGAACTTTCGAAATTCATTTTCTCCTTCAACGGTTGAAACATAACAAGAAGCCCTGGTTGACAGTGAAACAAATCTCAGCCGTCCATCATTTTTCACCATTTTTCGACTGTTTTTCGCCGTTTACTGACTGTTTTTCCCTCGCCATTACCGTTTTCCGGCCGAATCTCAACCGTTCATCATTTTTTGCCATTTTTTTCGGCCATTTTTTTGCTGTTTGCCGCTGATTTCCGCGGCTTTCCCCTCCGCTTTCCCTTCCATCTCCAATTTGGCGAGCTGTGCAGCCTGAAAATAAGGCTTTGACGAGGGTTTTAGAGTATGTTTATTAAAATGAAAATTACGGGTTTGAGCATGTTTATTAAAATGAAAATTATGGGTTTGAGTTTGGATTTTTTATTTTCATTTTTTGTTTTTGTTTTTTATTTTGCTCATTTTCTACAAATTTTTTAATTATAATTAGAGTATGTTTATTAAAATGAAAATTACGGGTTTGAGTATGTTTATTAAAATGAAAATTATGGGTTTGAGTTTGGATTTTTTATTTTTATTTTTTATTTTTTTATTTTCATTTCGCTCATTTTTCACAAATTTTTTAATTATAAATATTTAAATTTTAGTTATTTTTATGTATTAGAAATTATTAGGTATAAATATAATATATTTTTATATAATATTTATTTTATAATATTTTTTAATAAATTAAAAAATATTTTACATATTAATTATATATTATGTTTATATTTAATTACTACTTTTTATTATAAAATATATAACATATAGAATATTTATTTTATATATATATCAATTTAATATACTTTTAAATAATACATTTAACAAATATTAAACATATAATGTATTAAATATTTTAATTAGTATTATATGTAAAACATATAACATATAGTATATCTTAAATTATATTTAGATATAATAATATTTATTATATATAACATAATTTATAATAATAAATATAGTTCATAATGTTATATTAGTTTTATATAATAAATAATTTGGCTTATAATATATAATGCTATATTATAAAAAAATATAATAGTTAATACATAAATAATAAATATAATAGATTAATATAATAATGACATAAATAATACATATTTGTATAATAATATAATAGTTAATACATAAAATTTTAAAAATAAATATAATAATATTATTCTATAATTATAAAAATTATAAAAAATAATAATAATATTAAAATCATTTTTTAAATGACCTAACAATTGATCTCATTTACTAAATATATATAGAAATAAATAAATTGTTGTTTTATATATATATATATAAGCAATTATGTCAAAAAATAGACCAAAATTTATCCTAATTGACCTTCCACACTTCTTCGGCATACCCATTGCACACTAAGGTGCAATAGCTAGTTTTAGAATCTTTTCAAAATAGAATGTAATTGTTTTTAATTTTTGAATATTTTTAACAAGATTTATTTTTAATATAAAGTTAGAAACTTCTTGTTAATTGTAATAGTAAATTTAAGATTTTTACATTTATTAGAATAACTAGTACTTGCATCTAAAGGAGGTTCAAGGATTACGCCCATAAAAAATTATATGTATGTTAATATGTTAGAGAGTAGTGTTTGTGTATGGGTGAGTATGGAGCAATGTGCAAGCTTGCATGTGATTGGATTAAATAATTATGCCAAAGCGTGTCTCTATTTGAACTCTAGGAGTTCAATTTGTCAATCAACAGTTTATAAATACAGAGAGGGCCTGATTGACAGTGTGGTAAAATGCAGCCATAGATTGTTTAAAGTAGGCAGATCGAATCATTCTTCGCGTTCATCACTGTTGGTCTGTAACTCCTCGTGAGCGCTGCTCTTCACTTAAACCGCTACTCCACTGAAGGAATAACTCTTCATCAAATAGATCATCACCGTTTCTGCAAACTGGGAGACCCTCGTAAAAAACAAAAGGAAACATATGTAAACTGCTGCCTTCAATGACATTACCGAGCATTGATTCGTTTCGCCGATATTTACGCCGAAGGGTTTCCCTATGAAACGAATTGGCTGAGTTTGACGATCAACGACGTGCATTTCTGCAGAAGGGATGCAAGAAGATCCAAGCAATCTCATCCACTGAAACGAAAATTTATTGGCCACCAACTGATTGGATAATAATGATGTCGTGCCATTGAAAGCTTCCTCTTGCAATCGCATACAAATCTGCTTTCAAAATGGTGTTGAATCAGTGAAGGCCATTTGTGGACGTTGGTGCAAGTTGTGTTTGCGATTTCTCTCGCCATGTACTATCTCTGGTGACCCGGGCAAGATACTGCTAACAAAGTTGCCAACAACAGTTAAATGAGAAGGACCGATGGAAACAAGATGAGGACTATAAAAACCGTCGTTGGATTTCCTTCTTTCTAGTATTCATTTTTACACAGTATATTCTTCCAAAATTTCATCAAACAATTTATGGAAAATACCCAATTATTCTTGCTTGTCCAAGGGTTGAATCTGTCTCCTATCGTTGATAATTTCTCCCTTTCTCCATCTCTCCTTTCTCACCTTCTGCTGCTGAAAGTTAATGGTATAATATATGTTTTTTTGGAACTTTCTAACAGAAAGGCTTTCTGCGACGGTGTTGAGCAGGGCTTAAATTTGTCGGTCGACCTTACCTGTCAACAAATTTTTAATGATGGTTATCTATTCAAATGTGCCCTTAAAACATTATGATATACCTTAGTGTAAGTAAAATTATATATAAATCAAATATATATATCATTATAATTCTATATAAATTTTGACAGTCTATCCAAAATCTTTCCTTTCATCTGATACAATCTTCTTAAAATTTTGATTGTATTTTACGGCAAAAATCTCTAAATACGGTCATATGGCCATCAAATTTAAGCCCTGGTGTTGAGTTATACATATAATTCATTAGTAAGAATTCTAGAATCTTCTCTCCACCGTGTCTTCAGGCACATTGGGCAGCAACCATGTACACCTTTGACAAATGTCAAAGCTTCTCCTTTAAATAAAACCAAGAAGCTGAGATGGAATAGAAAGCATATATAGATAAAAGTGTATATTAACTTTTCTTCTTTCTCTATCTTCAAATATTTTGTCTATGCCCGTCAATGGCTTTTTTTACGTGCCTGAACAAGTTGAATTTTATAAAATAAGGTAAATATGGTAAAAGGCTTTAAATTCACCTACTACACAATTTGTAAATAAACAAAGAGATGATATAAGGCCAAATTATACACAACATTTTATTATGTGTCCAGATTTGTAAGATAATCATATAAATGCATAAATGGGTTATGTCCAGCAAGTACAACATATTATTTTGATGAATTTGGTGAAGAACATATTCCTGATCAAAGGAACCAAACTGCTACATATCAGAAGTCTTTTCAGACCCTTACTGTTCCTGTATTCACATTCCCCAATAATTTTACAATTTACATAGATTTTAGAACATGTTCCTTAACTATTCTATTGACAAGAAACCATTTTTCTGAAGTATTAGACAAGCCTACAGCTAAGCTTCAATCAAATATCAAGGTTGGTCATAATGATCCAAAACTATACTTACATAGCACAGTGTGGTAGAAAGGGACACTAGATTTCCAAGTTGCTTGTAGTAAGATGAAGTCTCTTACAAGCATTGTAGGGCTTTGCTTGCTCCAGACCCACATCAAAATTGGTAATTGTTCATTGATATTCAATGGAATTACAGGCAGGTCTCATGTCCAAAGCCATAAATCATGGTAATATTGAGAATGTACTGATCTCACTTACTGTTTTATTCATATCTAATTTGGCAAATCATAAAGTTTTTATCATACTTGACATAAGTACTACTGAACTGCTTTCTAAGAGGACATCTGGTACAAAGAGAGCAACTCTCATATACTTACAACCTCACTCCATCACAAATAATGAAGAATATTCAATACATCTAGTACAATGAGAACAACTCCCTCAACCATTGGGAGTTGCAACCACCCAACCTTGCTCACTTAGAATAATACTGAGGATTAGTTATTGATAACATCTGGTAAGCCATAAAGATGACAACTTCTATGTTTTTACTATCTATTATAGGGTCCCTGGTCATTATCTGACAATAGGTCTTACTTCTGCTTGCTTGTTCACTATAAATTATTTGGAACAGTTTTAAGTGATCTAGCCTCTAATTTTCTCATCTAAATAGAGGAGTGAGTAACTTTTTCTTGCTTGGATAGTTACAATTGGAGTCTTTAACTTTTTCGTCTGATTGGATAGTTACAATTTAGGAAAGGATATCACTTGGCGTCTATAATCCAAATGCATTCCAATGAAGTGAAATTAAAATGTTTGGAAGATAGTTAGTGTGTAAGATCTGAATTTTATAAATTGGGTTTAAGTTTTTTTTTTTTTAGGTGTATAGACTAGGTTCTTTTTGTTTTGGGATCAGAGCTGTTTTTTTTTAGATGAATAAATTATTGTATTGGTTCATTTTGGAAAAACATTACTAGTAAATGAAACGAATAATCTGACTATATTGCATTATGTTTGATCTGATATTGGGGTTTTATTTTATTTTTTAAGATAAGAATTTTTGTATTCTTCAAATTATATGGATGCTGGGTTGTAGAGGCCATGAGTTTCTGTATTCTTATTGAACTTCTTAACTGCAATAAATTTTGTGCATTTGCTATTACTATGTGCTACTTTGTTTTGTTTAGATCATGTACAACACAGATATATGAAAAAATTAGACCAAAAAATTATTGAATTAACCTTCCACACCTCTTCGACATACCTATTGCACACCAAGGTGCGATTGCTAGTAAATAATAAGTGCTAAATAATGAAATAAAATAAACTTTGACAAATCTAGATCTTTTCCACTTAAACAAATTCTCAATCTTTGTGTTTCTCTTGAGTTTGTTACTTTCACTCATATTCCTAGGGAGTGGAATGGTGTTGCTGATTGTTTGGCTAAATGGGCTTCTGATCATATTCATGATTGGAATTTGGTTGATCGGGGTGAATTACCCCCTGATTTGTCTCAACAGTTGGACCATTTGGTGGAGCTTGATAAGGCTATGTAATGACTTTGCTCTGTAATTTTCTCTTGTTTTAATAAATTTTTACCCCTCTTTTATGTTAAGATCTTTTCCACTTAAACAAATCTAAATTAATAATAGAATGAAATAAACTTTGACAAATCTAGATTTTTTTCACTTAAACAAATATATATTTTTTCCTTATAGAAATTAGGTATTATTTGATTTTGAAATATTTGTGTGCAAATTTAAAACATAAAGCAATGCAAACAAAAAGAGGAAGTTGCCATCAAATTGGAAAAAAGCACTGCAAATGAAAACAAAATGTTCCATCTCACTTTCAAATGATAAGTCAGATTTTGGAGGCTTTGATATTTTGGAGACTTTTACAGAGTTGATTTACTATTTAACAGTAGCTAAAACTTATTTTCTTGTTACTCAACACTTATTTACAAGCGTGAAACTTGTTTTAGGCTCAAATCTTTCTCAAATATCACACTATATGTAGCCTATCAGTTAATTGTTTTGTATTTTGAACTAAAACAGAGTGCAAAGGAAACAAGGATGAAATAGAGGATAAATTCTAATATTAATTATATTTCAAGTGTTTCAAAATATACAGATTGCAATACATTCAGATCATATAAAAAACCATATGAAACCAAAACACAGAGCTGCTTCTCTTTGTTCACTCTCAAAAGTGAAACAGAATGAAGTCCCCTGTTTTCTGGTTGTTCAGGCTGTTGCACTTGCTACAGCAATATATGCATCTGCTCTCTTCTTTCCAACATTACAATACGATACAAAAAGATTACCTAAAACCTACTTAAAAGCCCAGCAAAAAATGCAGACAAACGCAAAACAATTAATTGCAATTAAATGTTTAGCGTGGAAAAATTCTGAGAATGAGATTAGGCAATTACTTCATATTCTATTTCAATTATGTTCAGTGAATGTGAAGTCATTAGAATGAGAGGAGTTTTCTTGAAATTTGAAAATACTTTGTGTAACAATACACTGTATTACAATACAACACAACTACATCCATTTCTATAGCTTCAGTAATCGTTGATAAAGATCATGCTACACTCGACCAGTCCTCCGGTATATTGTACTTATTATGTATTTGATACATGTTTTACTGTTCGACTCACAGTATGGGTAAACTTACTTTATGTACTCTTCTTATTTGCCTTCAAATAGGTTCAGAGATCGAGTCGAAGAATGGACACTTGTTTTCCAAAATTGATATGCAAATAAAGTTGATGCTCTGTAATTTGGCAGGCACTGTTACTGCTTACTATGTAAGTCTTCTCTTCCATATTTTATAATCGTCAAAGAAAATGATTTTACCTCTTCTGAGTGGAGAGTACGCTGTGTAAGGTGATATTAATTATCTGATGGGAGCCCTATGAGCGTAGCGGTGGTGATCGAGGCGGAGGAGCAGAGTAACCTCTAAAAACACATATCTGAAAATGGTTTTACGGTAAGTTGTTTTTGGTGTGAGACAGGTTTTCGTTCAATATGCATTTACAATATATATAGTCTATGGATTAATTATCACTGTTTTTTAATTTTTCAATATATTGCATTTATAAAAAAATCATAAATTTAACAATCTTTTGAAAACATCAAATAAAAGGCATTTAAATGAGTGATGCACAAATTGGTACTCAGGTTTTGGATTTCAAAACAATTTTAAATAATTTTTTTTTCAAATTTTAATGTTTTTAAAAGATTAATAAGGGTTGGGCTCTAGCCAAGACAATTGAGGGTCAAGACTAGTGACCTAAAGCCATGGTGGCCATGATGATTGCTAATCAAGATTAATTATGGCTAACAACCAAATATACCATACCCTTAAGCTATTGATTGTCTTGGGATATGTGTATCTAACTTATATATTCATTTATATAATCTTATATAGGTTGTAAAGTCATCCTAGGTGGCATCCAATGCATACTATGGTATACATTTAAGAGCTAGTGGTTAGTTTAAGATATCATATTGTGAATTGTGTCTTATTAGAGACTTTTTGAGGTTTTCCGCTTCGAAGTGGTTTATTATCAATTATTATCAAGAATTTGTAGTATAAATTTTGTTATATTCTCTCAAGTGCAAGTTATTTCATTATACATATGCAGTGGTGGTAGGTGTGTATGCATGGAGTGTTTTTCTCTAAAACAATGCCAACCTCTTTCATTACATTTCTTGAATGACATTGATTTCTTTTGTATTTCCTAAAATTTAGAATGCTTATTGTTATCAATTTACGATTCTTGCTTGGTAGGTTGTCACAATTATATTTAGTGTTTAAAAATATCCTTGTTCTTGGGTTTAAAATTGTCTAGAGGGCATTAACATAAACCATATTTCTAAACCAAGTGGTGAGGGTATTTATTTGATATTAAGTGTATTGGATGAAAATAAATTATTGTTGTAGTTATGATATCTAGTACAAAAATAAATTAAATTTCAAAAATAATATATATAATCTAGGTGGGGATCATGGAATACTATTATTGTGTTGAAAAAATGTTCCAACATATAAGAGAATTCCAAAATAAACATACCTAGGTTGCACATTGGTGTAAAATCTGCCTCTCAAGAACAACATTTTTTTTTTTCAATTTACAAGAACTACCAACATAACCAATTGAAAATATTTCAACTAGATTAGAAGTATTAATTTAAAAAGTTCTTCATTCATCTTGGTGACGATAAGGAAACATCACCACTTATATGCTTACACTAAAAAATGCTAAGCTCTGATGGCTAGGATCCTTTCTAAACCCAAACCTAATCCTCAAGGGTTCATGGTGACCCTACCTACGTAACCCCTCATGGGAACCAGAGGCTTCGTAGTTCACTCCACAGTGTTAGAGGGAGTTCATTCTTTCCTCTTGCATGAGATCCCTGATCTCACTTTTAACCCAAGACTATTAATTAAGCATTAAGATATCAATTTAGTTTAATTATAATCTAATGTTAATAAATTTGATAATAACTTGACATCAAGTGTTCAGTCCATACTAAACCTTATCAAACATTAGTGTACAAACATTCATAATACTCACAAGGGTTCATTCATACCATAATTCAAAATATCACACACATTGACTGTCACGAGCATACCTCCATGAACACATCACACGCACAACAGGTACTGGAGCATACACAAATCATAAGTGCAAGGGTGATTAGGTCATATGTATATCATGTGTACAACAATTATTATCTCATATGCATATCACAATTACATTAGTGATTGGCTCCAACATATGTCACAAATACACAGTGTCAAGTTCCAACATATATCATATATACATAGTGACGAGCTCCACCATACTTCACAAATACACAATACTAAGCTCCAACATACATCACATACTCATCACAATGGTTGAATAACACATGTCCATATTGCATCCTAGATAGAAAGAATATTGGTGCATTGCACACTACATTGTAGGTCCTATCCTTTCCTCTAGTCTTATGCACCATTGGACAAATGGGAAGAGGATTTGGTGCATCCCATACTACATTACAAGTGGGTTTGTCCTGAATCCCACAAGGCTAAGTATATGTTCTAACAATTGGGAAGGGTATTCAGTGCATCCCATACTACACCACGGGTCTGCCCACCATCCCAAGGGTTTCCCCAAGTAGTGAACCTACCAAAACAAGTGGATTTCGATTTTAATCGCCTATAAGCCACCGATGAAAAGTCAAGCCACCCAGGAAGAAGTAGCTCCTGACATATACTGGACCTTGTGGGGTAAAAGCAAGAAGTTGGGTCCACGAAAAGGGGAAGTTTCAGCAAAAAAAATTCTCATAGAAAATGAGTATGCACTATTAAAAAAATGTGTGTTATGCTTCGGGTACCTGAGAATAAAAAGCGCATATGCACTAAAAAATGTGTATGTGTTTTATAACATGTACAAATCATTTATTTAAAAAATTAAATACCTTTAAGAATCACATACGTGTTTTGTAACACAAAACAGGTACATTTTTTGAAATGCATACACGTTTCTAAAAAGTATTTATTTTTTAAATAATCAAGAAAGTAAAGAATGCATGTGTTTTGTAATGCGTACACGTTTTTTAAAAACTCATATGCATTTTTAAAATATAGAATTCCCAGCCTACATGCTGCCTCTATTTTAGGCTTGGCAACCCGACCCTTAGACTTTGACCTGCAACTAAAAAACTAAGGTGATTGAAGAAGAATGTCCAACTTTGGCAATATGGTTGATCAACTTTTTTTCTAAATCAATCTATAAAATTAAAACCCATTCGAGAAGGCTGTCAAATTTTGTGTCACATCCCTACTTGTAATGCACACGTCCTTTTTCAAGACCTTCAGACATTCATAGAAAATCCCAACGTATTTTCCTTCCCTTCAAATATATATACGTTTCCTCTTTTTTCAAATTGTTAACAAATGCACAATTACTTTTTCCTTTATCTTCTTCTTACTCTCTACCATTCTTTTCTATTTTATTACAAACAGACATCAAGCTGCCTTTGGTTTGTAATCCATTTAGCTTGGTATAGAAATGGACCTTGCTACCAACGTTTTAATTTTGGAGGACTATGTGAAGAGCCGCTACTCAACAAAATTGTGGCCCGAGCAAAAACTCACTTCTTCTCCAAATGTTGCAGATGCCCACACCACGAATTGCTTGTTTTCACAAAAGAAAGAAAATCTCCCAAAGATAAGCGGCATTTTCAACATAGAGGAAATAATTTTGTCTTGTTTTACTCCATAAGAGCTTCTCTTCACAATATGAGGGTGCTTCTCTTTTTATCTCTATGCCCCCAATATTTCCACTATTGTTGGGCATCAACATGTGATAAAAGTCATAAGTGCCATATAAGAAACATATAAGGATAGATAAATATAAGATGACATCATGATAATTATAGGTAAAATGTGATTTCATCATTAGCATATGATTATAATCTTGTGCCAAATGGAAACATTATGAGTATAAGCATAATAGAATGAGATGTAGGCATGATAATTATAAGCATATGGAAGAATGTGATATTAGCACATGGTAAACACAAATGAACATATAATCATCATATGAAAAGAGCATGAAATCATACAAAATAAATTGTTACATTGTAAACATCTGAATCATAAACTATGTGAATTTAATAATCATCAAAAGAATACAAGTGGCATAGAAGGGAATTCTCGCCAAGTGGGAAGATATAACACATGAACTTGACATAATACACAATATAGAAGGTGGAATGAAAATGGAAGAGCAAGAAAACATGCAACAAGTAGGGCTTAAAGAAATAGGTCAAAGCAATAGAAAATATTAGACATAAGAACATAAGATAAAGGAGAAACACAAATATGGCATAAGAAAAAGGGAAAAATAAAAAATATAAAGCACATAAAACTATTTTTTTGGTGAAAATGACGAGAGAAGTTCTAAAACTAATAAATTCATAATTTGCATCATCCCAAATCTATAGGGAAAAGATGACACAACATATAAACAAGATAATTATTGGTAGACAAGGAACCAAAAACATAATAGATCAAATTACAACCACTATAAGGTCATCATGGAAATATATAATGAAGTGTGGTTTATCTTGAAAGATGATTTAAGTCATTAATATATACAAAAGGGCATGTCTCTACTTATCTAGAGGTTGTATGAGAAGCTGAATATACCTTGAGGAAAAAAGAAAAGGGTGAATAAAAGAACATGAAAAAAGGTATGTAATGAATGTAATATAAGAAGAAGCATCACCCATGCATATGTGATATATGTTTTCTTGCACTATAAAATTTATATTATAAAGAACATATCATATTAACATATATGAATAGACTAATCTTATGATGCATATGAATGTGCAAAATTGTTTGAAATATTTTTGTTATGTATACGTTTATCAACCACAACTATTATAGTTTCCTTATTATAACATCATCTTGGGGTTAAATTTCTAACACGAGTGATTCATAGGTTGCATGCCTATATTTTATTGTCAAATTTTAGTTTTTATATTTCTTATCAATGCACTCTTGCTAAGTTTTAAACCTTTCTATGGTAGGGTCTTAAGGACATGAGATGAAAATATTGACAAAAGGAAAGATAAGAACGCAAAATAAAATAGAGAAAAACAAGATCCTCCTCCTCTAAAAGTTTTGTATGGTACTAAACAACAAAGCACTCAAAGGGAAAATTAATATAGAAAAAGAAGTCTAAACATTTAGGTTTTACAAAATAGGAGTACCCCATCAGAAAAAGAGCAATTAGTGACAGTACGTGACAAAATAAAAATTGCAAAAATAAAGTAAGGGAAGTGAAATATTTAACAGGTAGAGGAATTTATCCAAATTGAAGCAACTCCTTCCCCAACTAAGTCTCTAGTACAATAAACTATAGAAAATGTAATTTAAATAAATGTACAAAAGGAAAAGGAAGCAAAAGAATAAACAAATCCAAAAAGGAAAAAACAAAAAACACATAAAAAGCTAGTATAGTATGATAGGTCTTTTCAGTAGAAGAATAAAATCCAAAAGAAGTTATATCATATAAAAGAACAAGACACCAAGTGGGAGAAGAAAAATTAGAACCTGGTTTGGATGAACACAAATTACTCAAATATTTGGGTAAGTGCACAAAGTTGAGTCCATGAAACGTGGAATTTTTTGCCTTAGACAAAAAATTGAAATCGACATCGAACAAACGGGATCCCGATTTTCCCGAGCCTGAGATCAAACGGGATCCTGCTTTTTAAAAATCGGGATCTCGTTTCCCCGCGGACTTCGAACCAATGGACACGGAACAGGATCCCGATTCATAAGAAACAGGATCTCGATTTATAAAATACGGGATCCCGAGTTGTATAAATTGGGATCCCGAGTTGTATAAATCGGGATCCCGTTTTATACTGCTATTTATTTTTTTAAAAAGAACAGTTTTCACTGCTCTGCGAATGGAACCCCGAGTGAATTGGCGACAGCGACCCCACGACCAGCTATAGGTACCCCACCTAAACACCATTTCTTTGCATTTTTTTTTTGAATTGAAATTTTAAATGAAATACATTAATTTAGCATGTATTTTTTAAAATTTTTGTCACGTTTTAATCATTTTTTTAATTGTTATAGTAGAATTCAATAATTGTAAAAATAGACAAAAACTTGCAATGAAACTTAAATGTTTTTTGATAAAAATGAAAAAAAAATGTTGAATTGTGTTTTAGAAACAAAATTTAACTTTTAAATCTTAAATTGTTCGATTAAAGGGTAAGTGCACCAAAATGGTTCCCAAAAAAGGGGCTTAAGTGGCCACTTTTTTTCTGAAATCAGGAAATACTGACCTTGGACGTGAAATTGAGGATAGCTACACTCAAAATTTTTTGATGGAACAAAAACAAGGACCACAGTGCTCCGAGTCTACTTTCTAAACCACTAATTTATTTTGAAAATGGTTGAGATTAAGGGGTTCAAAAGAGGGACACACACAACTTGTTGTTGTT